>JAUZNJ010016225.1:0-17475 GCA_034780135.1 Jordanella pulchra
ACAGCCAGGCAGACGAGCTCCAAGCCAGCTCCCATGTCAGAGGATGAAAGAGAACATATCCAGTTAGTCACAGTAAGTTTACCTTCTAAACTTGTATTTATGAGGTGAATTTTGTTCCAACATTGCTGCAAGCAAGAAACATGTTTATATATGGAAATATTAAAAAAATGCAACCTAGAAAGGAGATTTAACAAAAGCTTTAAGAGTCAGTTTGCTGTTGCTTTTATTTATAGATTTTTTTTTCAGATTTTACTGTTTTATGTTTTTTAAGTTTTTTCTATTGTTTTACAGATAATATTTTAAATCTTGTTTTTTCAACTTACTGCTTTTCAATTGGAGGTTTACAAATTAATCCATTATTCATTCTTCTCAAACTGCTTTTCACAGATGTTCTCTTTTGCAGCTCAAC
This sequence comes from Jordanella pulchra, assembly GCA_034780135.1. Classification (NCBI taxonomy): domain Eukaryota; kingdom Metazoa; phylum Chordata; class Actinopteri; order Cyprinodontiformes; family Cyprinodontidae; genus Jordanella; species Jordanella pulchra. The sequence continues at coordinate 410 of JAUZNJ010016225.1, forward strand.
CCAAGTACTGGCTCTTGACCAATGAAATTAAAATACTACTAATTCTTAACATCCAGTGGACCAATAGAAAAACGTCTTTGCTCCTCAGTCCACAGGAAACCATAAAACTCCAGCTGATAAGGAGACATTTGAATAAAATAAAATGTGAAAAAATATGAAATGTGGAATAAAAAGAAAAAAATGAATTATTTGAAAAACTTATTTTTGATTACTAGGTTTGTCAAAGATTCCTTCCTGGATTGCATTCTTTCATTTGAAAACCTCTTCTTTGCTGCAACAATAATGGAACAAAGTTCACTCCATACGTTTTCAGACACCTCCTCATATCTTTTTATGGACACTTTTCTTACTTCACATCTTAAACTTCTGAGCCTCTGCTTTGTGTTGTTAAAGGACAGATTCTATTTTAAACAGTTCGACTGTTCGATCACACATCCTCTCAGATATGATCGATTCTTGGATGTTTCTGAGGAAAAACACTCTATATTTATCCTATCCCTGCCTTTCTACCTCCAATGTATTTATAACCCTGAAGGTTTTGACCTGTTTCACTGGACGCCTGAGGAGTTGTTTGCATTTGATCTATTAGAAACTCTGACATGAATTAGACTGTTTTAAAAGATTTGTTCCAATTTGAACTTAAACTGATTCCAGGATATAAAAAGAATTAAAGGCCTTGAAACAACGACTGTTGTAAAGAAACACCAATTCTCTACTGCGGCCAGGAGATCATTTCCCTCTGTTAAATAGTCAATTGTTACTATGACAACCCCTGGGGAGGTTGTGCAGTGATGAGTAATGTGATGAGGAGGCTTCAGGAAACCTCTAACCTTTTACATCTACGTCAGTCAGAAACATTTATAAAAATCAGAGATCAAATCCTTAAAATTCATTCTACAACATAATCTTTCTCTGAAGCATCTGGACTTATCAATGTACTATTTACAACGTTTCTGTTAAACCTACAGTCAAACATTAAGGCGACAGATAATGAAGACATGGATTTAATATCTGAAACAGCCTAAAACAGTAAATAATCTCTAGGGGTGTCCCAATAAAACTTGTTTATTTCTGAGTTGATACAAAGCTTTGAGAAAGACAGAGGTTCACATGAAGAGTCTTCCTGCACTTCAAGTGTTGCCAAAGTTTTATTTTTCACCATCTTTAAAAACGGACCGAGACCAACATGGACCCGATACGACTGTAGCACGAATCGCACACGTTTCAATTCATTCTACATGTTCTGTATAATGTTAGAAAAGCTTTGATCCAGTGAGATGAACAACTAACCCATAAAACACGAAGCAAATGGTTACAGAAACTTTAAACAGAAGCAGCGTGTTTCTATCAGCGCTTTTTGTTTAATATCGGACCGATATCCCACATTAATATTAGATCTGGACATCTCGAATATTCACTACATCTGGAAAGAGAAAACGTTTTATTAAAAAGGGACAAAGATTCAACATTCAAGAATATAATGAAAAGACTCTGAAGGCATCAGGTTAGTTTGGAAACCATCAAAATAACTTTTGGTTTTATATCACAACTTTTTTGGGTTGGATTGATTGAATTTTTCTAAAATGTATGGAATGAATTTTTTCCATCATTGTTGCAGCAAAGAAGATGTTTAGTAAATGAAAATAAAAAAAACACTTTTCTGACATTTCGAATTATGTTGAAAACCATGTGGGTTTTTTGCCTCTATTTCTTTCATAAGCCTAAATTATTAATTGTCTTTTAAAATACATGTGTTTGTGGTGAAAAAGTTCTAGGGGTGTGAATACTTTCAGTAACACTGTCCCCTCAGCCTCCAGCCTTTCCAGCATCTTTGTCGTCGTCTCTCTGCACCGTCACGCTCCGTTTTCCCTCCTTGACATTGAATTATTTGCCCTTCCTATGTTCAGCCTCTCGGGTCGCATCAAAGCTTCGTCACTTAGAACCAAAAGCTCGTCAACTTTTCTCCCCCGCATCTTTCCATTCCTAGCCACATGCATTAGCTATAGGAAAAACTCCCACTGGCCGACGGCTTTAAACGTGTAAACAAATAAATATTAGTTTTTGCTCAAACAGTCTCACTTATAAGGATATTAAAGCAGGCTGAGCTGATGGCTGCTGCTGATTTACATTTAAATTGTTTTTTCTTCCCACTGTCGCTCACACTGCAGTTTACAGATGAAGTCCCTGTTTCCTCGGCTCTGGATGGTTGCCTTTCAAGTATTTCGCTTTTAATGCATAGAAAATGAATAATCCACAAAAACACCTAAATATTCCCCCAATGTCTTAATCATTATTAGTTTTCAGTATCGGTGGATATTAGCTTTAAAACTAAAACATCGGCATCATGTCCAGCGGCAAGTTTTAGGTTGACCGAAGATTGCAAATGTGTTGCAAACACATAAATGCTCAGCAAATACAAAACTTGCAAACACAAAATGTAGACTAGAAAAGAAAGTCAAGACTAGAAAAATATGTTGCTGAGAAAAATGAGAATGAAACAAAACTCGACTCATAGTCAAAGTTTAAACCATTTGACTGCAAATTTAGTCCAAATCTGTAACTCGAAACACAATCTCTACTTTTTCTGTTGCTTCCATTCCTCAGATTTTACACCTTTTGTTGAATAATTAGACTTATTTTCTCTTTACACCCTAACAGTTCATGTTGAAACTCCTGCAGCTTTTAATAAACAGTTAAAAAAAGTCCATCCTATGATTATTTCCTTTTAATATGTGATGTAAACTAATGCCTGACATGAGCTGAGCCATAGAACAGGAAACACAACTAAACACACTGGTTTTGCAGCCTTTTTTCGTCCATATTGCCTCATTATATTTAGACTCACCTTCCCCACCCTGCTCCACTCGTCTTTTTATCTTCACCACATCACATCCCCCTCGTCGTTTCATCTCTCCTAACCATGTCAGCGTCCACAGAAAATATCTCCTTTGTTGGGATCATAGCCTGAGTAGAACCAGCTGGATGATTCACCTCTGAGTCACAACAGCTGATTCTTAGCATCGCATGTTTGTTAGCGGCAGGCCTGGCTGCCCACGGAACAAAGTTGGACCCTCTACAGAGTGATTCAGACCTTCCTCAGGGTTTGGGTGGAGCTGTTCTGTGGTCACTTCTGCAACAATGAGACACAACTCTAAAAGGAGGCCCTTTTTATTGGAAGGGTAGCTTTTAGGCACAAATCACTGCAATTCAGTCAAATACATCCCTGAGACTTTGAGTGAAGGAGGAACTGAATGTCATCATGGTGGGTGTCTACAGATGTTCTCTGTGCCCTTATAGATAAGAGTGATGGTACTTTAGGGTTTGTTATGGTGGGAAGAGATCTCAACATCCAGGAAACACAGAATCCTGTCACAAGTTCAAACAACAAACAAAACGACAAACCTGGAATCAACAATTAGTTTCAGTCCATCTGCTTTTAAGGCGTGAAGCTAAAACTTTGCTTTGCTTCAGTGACGTCCGTTTCTAAACCAGCTCCATCTCTCCACCAGCTTCAGGAGTGTTTATGGGAATCTTTGCGAGGTCAAACACTGATGCTGGTTCTCAGTCTCTGCTCTAATTCATCCCAGAGGGGTTCTGTTGGGTTGAGGTGAGGACTCCTGCAGGTCGGTTCCTCCTCAGCAGACTCTACCATCCATGTCTTTATGCACTTTGCTTTGTTATCTGGTCCACAGTCATGTTGGGAGAGGAAGGGGCCACATCCAACCTGTTCCCACAAAGCTGGGGACAAAATGTCTCGGTGTGACTGGAACTAAGGGACCAAGTCCAGCTTCTGAGAACAACCCCACAGCATAACACCCCCCAACCAAACTGTACACTTGGCTCAATGCAGGCAGACAAGTACGGTTCTCATGGCAACCGCCAAACTCAGACCCCCCCATCAGATTTCTAGATGGAGTCCGGTGGTGACCCGCTTTACTGCATCCAACACTTTGCTTTTGGTGATGCTTGGCATTGGATGCAGCTGCGTAACCATGGAAACCCATTATTCTGCTTCTTTCTACATCTGTTCTCCCTTTCTGCAGATTTTGTTAGTTTAACATCTAACTGGATCTGATCTCTTTCATCCATTTGACATGAAAACTGGCTCAGAGCTCATCTGCTAAACAGTTTCTTTACCCATGGAGCTCGTTTACTGTTACCTTTATAGATCAGAGCTTCTATGTTCCTCTGGTACGTCTGCTTCTGTCTCTTTGAACCTCCAGTCCTCAACAGAAGGCCGCTTACCCTGAGCTGGATCTGCTGGAGGTTTCTTTGTATTAAAATGAACCTTTTCCTCTCCACTGTCGCTGCATGCATGCTCGTGTTAAACAATGCTGCAGAGCTAGTGACAGAACGAATGTCTCCCGTCGCCTCATTCTCATCCAGGAGTAAATCCTGCAAAGTCAATGACTGGATGCAATCAGCTGGTTTCTTTAGACAGAAACTTTGAATCAAACTGGACGACCTGGGTGAATTTTCTCTGCAAAATGCCCTGAAATGAACATTTGAGTGAAATAAACTGAGTTGATTTGAACTGAATCTATTTCTACAACACAACAGGCTCCAAGGTGCTTCACCAAAAAAACAAATGACTCAACAACAGATGCTCCAGGACACCCACCTATTCTTGTGGTGTCTGGTTCTGATCTTTAGGATAATTTGAGTTTTTTTCCAAGTCAGTTCATCAGAGGTTATGTTAGATTCTATATGTGCTGATTCAGAGCTCTGCTCCTGTCCAGGAACGCTGTTCATCCTTCAATTGTTCGAGTCTTTAGTCTCCAAATTGGCAGCAACTGTTTATTCAAAGTCGACTCATTTGTTGCAAACAAAGATCTAATGTTGCTGCAAAGCCCAAATGTTATGATATCTGACACCACATCTTACACACTTTATGTCCCTACGGTGCTTCGTACATCATGGAGTTATATATTTATCACCAGCAGCAAATGCATACGTAGCCTCTGTGCACCCCCGAGAGCAGAGCCTTCATTAGCGTGTAAAATGGGTGCCTACTCTGCAAAGGCTGTGCAGCATTACAGACAAAGCTAAACAGCATTAAAGCACACACACACACACACACACACACACGGCTGTTCACAACGGCACCATGGAGGAATTTAATTTGGCTAATCTAGTTGTTGTTTAGTGATTTATGGGTTGGGGAAAATGGTGTAGAGAGTTACAGGTGTATCAGAGCGGAACATCCACCAATCCCTTCAATGCTGATTAATGCATTAGCTGTGTGTGTGTAGTAGCATCAATCCTCAGCTAACTGGAGGTGTGGCAGCTGACATACAGGCCTGTTATTTGAGACCTGCAGTGAAGTGGATCTGATCTGCAGCAATAAGTTGCATTAGACCCCCCCCATGCACATCAGATGAGTGTGATTCTTTTATCCATGCTTGTTTTTTCACAGAATGCAGCGTCGCTGGTTTACAGTCGGTGCTGCACTGTAACACTTTGATCATAAAACCATGGAAACGCAGATGAAAACACAGCATGAGGGAGAAGCAGCTGGTATTTGGGAAATTACAGCTGCTGCTTCGTCTCTGGTGCCACTCGCTGCACCAAGAAACCTTCTACTGCCTCAAAATGTTGACATTCGTGGAGATTAGTGAAGCACAGCAGTGGGATTAGTTTAGCTTCCCACTGAGGGACTGTTGTTTATGAAAAGGAATGTTTCTCAAACCATCCTCAGATTTTAACATCTTTTTTAAATTAAAATGGCACTAAAGCAGCATTCTGGCATGAAACACAAATTATTTTGTACTTAAGATTATATAAAAACAATAAAAAAAATAAAATTATATAGAATTATAATTTTGTGTAGTTTTAACTTTATGCCTAAAGGTAAAATAAAATAAATATTTTACAGCAATCTATGCTTTATCTAAGTACTAGCAAGTGAGTAATTAATGAGCTAATTAGCCTTTTAGCTAACACAGGAGGCTAGCTGCTAAGCTAAAAAGCTAAAATTGCTTTTAAATTATTGTACTTTAATGATTTTGAAATCATGCAGAGGTCCCCAAAGTGGGGTTGAGGTACCCAGGGGGGTCAAGAGACACCAAATGGAGGGTCGCAAATAATCAACGTGAGCCCTGAGGTGCATGGGGGCCCAAAATATTTACTTAAATTGGGGCCGGGACTTTAGCTTCCGTGAATTAGTTATATAGATTTTAACATGTTAAAAAATGTATTTTTTATAGACTTGCTGAAGTTCAGGGCAGGAAGCTTTGCATTCATTAGCCACATTTACATGTATAAAACTGTACAATCTACTCTAAGCCTCAGTTTACATGGAAATTAGACTAAATGATTGTGTCGTGTTCATGTACCGAACGTTTGATCAGATTAAATCATTGAAGCGCACAACTGTCTAGTTTTCCAGAAAAATGGTGGAAAAATTTCCTGCTGGCGTTACACACATACACAGTGGAGATTATTTAATCCTAGTGATCCTAGTGGGTCTAAAGATGGACGCCAATCGGAAACACCTGAAACCTATCGGACCGAATCAGAATCTTCAGTCTGACGTGTTTAGAGGAAACATTTTGATCTGATCAGGCCTCCAGTCACATTATTTGTGTTGATGTGAACGTTGCTGCTGTTTGTTTCAAACCCGTAAATCAGAAGCTAAAGCAGCGCCTCAAGTGGCCCTCTGGAAGTGTACAAGCCTAAAAAACATTTAGTTGCAGCTAAAGTTGCAGCAGCAACTAACAGCAGCGTTCATAATTGCAGCACAAAGTCTCCAGACGATGAGTTTCAGAGCGAACAGTAAGATCTCGTCTGGAAAACGAAACCACTTCCTGGTAAAACTGATTGTTTATCTTAGTAACCGGCTCAGGTAGCCTCAGTGGTGTCTGTGTTTTAGTTGCACTAAATGTTGCATGTTGAATAGAAAATACTTTATGCACAGCAATACTGTCACAGATCAGTGGTCAGTTTTAGAAATGAAAATTTATCTACTGCTTACAACAAAACCTAAAGTCATTATTCTATGTCTTGTTGCTCTACAGTTTAACCATTTTTAATAGAAGGAATTAATGAAACTATAATTAATGTTTATCTGCTGCTCACACACCTATACAATCAGTTTCTCAGAGAAGTTGCATAAAATATCGGGGGTTTCTGAAAAAGCTAAACAATTATAATTTTAAACTGATCGGATGGTTAAATAAGCTAAATAATCGATTACCAACAATAAATATTTGTGTTGCTGCCCTCAAACGTTTCTTCATTCATTAATTTAGGAGCAAAAACATTTTTTTGAATTTGAAAGGTTTTCTGTTTTACCAATATGTGGTTTTTGATTAGAATCAGATTAACATTGATTAATTGATTACAGACCCTGTAAATAACTCCAAGGAGCTTCATCACAGATGCTTCCTCTCAGTACCTGTTAGGGTTACCTACATCTGCCAGCAAGTTCTGCATCACAACCTATCGACTTCAAAAACTTTCCTGGTCCAAAGGAGGAAACTGATCTAAAACAGACTTTCTGTCAAATTATTTCAACAGTTCATCAGAGTATTTTACTAAACAGAAGGAGGAGACTTAACCTGCTGTTTTACTTATAATCCCTCTGAAACTGACTTTAAATGGATTTTTAATCATTTTAGGAGAAATAAATAAATAAATATAGATCATTTGTTCTCCTTTTCATTATTCCTGTTTTTTTCCTATCAAGAGTAGACATGAATATTTGATCTGTGTCTTCACATGTTCATGTGGATCTAGCATTGACAAAATTAGCCGTTAGCCATTGTTGGTTTATCATGAATGCCTGGTCTCTTACACAATATGTAAAATGTTACACAAGCAGCAACATCACAGGTTGGTTAAATCGGCTCTTCGGCTAGAATAGGTGATAGCAAGGTGTGCTAATTTTAGCACCCTTCTAGATTTAATGGATAGCACCCATGTAGTCGCGCTGCATGGAGGAGCAGCAGAACTGCTCCGCTGTGATCAGAGGTGAAGGTGTGATGGTAGAAAAATGGAGGGCATTACATTAAACAGTTGTAACATGACAGAGGACATGCTAGCAGTTAGCATGGTCATGACCTTCATGCATCCAAGTTCTAACATTCCTCTGAGAGAAACCAGAACCACCTATTTAAAAGCCCTGCTAACAGAACAAAGCCTCTCCCAGCACTGATTGATGATTTAGATTGAAAACGGAGAGCTAGCTCACAGTTAGCATCAACCTGATTGAAAGGAAGGTAAATAGTCTGACCGTATGTCAGAGCGACAGACCCTGTCTATTCGTTTTACATCTCAGTTTATTGGAAACTGATGTGTTTCATGTATTTGATTCATCTTTTTTTATTCAGTAACCCAATGGGTTCGTATTTTCTTTTATGTGTCCTTCACAGTGTAGGAAAAACTCGTTTTTGTTTATTCAGTGAGTCTTTGATACATCTAGTAAAATAGTTCAGCATATTGTAAAAGGTTTATGTTATATAAAGATTCTCTAAATACAAGAGAAAAATTCATGCTGTTAAGAAATTCTCCACTTATCTATTAATCATTTTCTGATCTATAAGATCTGTTAGCTTTAGATTAATTAATTTTTCGGTTACTTGCTTCCTACTCTGGGTTTTTCGAATTCAATTTCTGATGGTAAAAGTTTCTACCCTCTTATTTAGATTCTACGATTCCCAGATAGAGGTCACATCTTCTGACCCCCCCAGTAATAAATATTGCAGCATGTTGACCTCCTGTCAGTATTACAGGGAATTAAATGGTTACAGTTCTATTTTCCTTCCTTGACAGTTTTGATGCAGCATTTTAAACAGTTCAGTTAGCTTCCAGCCCTGTTCCCAGGGTTCTGACCTCTGACCTCGGCTCAGCAGGTGACTGTTGTACTCATACACCTCTCACGCACTCTGCTTTCACACAAGCACTAATTAGAAGCCATGCAGAAGCTGCTTTTAGCAAGAATCACAAACTTTATCCATTCATTTTCACCTCATTGGAAATAAAGCAAGGATGCAGGACATGATTGACTTATTGAATTAACTGATCTATAGAGACGTTCCACAAGACTGGAAACAGAAGTTAAAGCTCCATGAAACAGCATTACAATAGTTTTTATCCCTTATCTATTCATTTTTTTACATGCGTTATGGTTTGGTTTAGTACTGGAGCGCATTACAGAGACATCTGAGACGATACAGCCTTAAAAAATGCAAAGATGGAAAAATGGACAAACACAGAAAGTAAACTGGGTTGCTTTGCTCTGAAAGCTGCTGGTTTTTGCTTAGATCTGTTTTATATGCTTAAACGTTCTTTATTCATTATTATTTAAAAATGAATTGCAATGAAACAAGATACAAACATTTTAACAGGAATGTAACAGAAATGAGGATATTTAGATGTTATAAGGAGGCGTTTCTGTTCTACTCTCCGTTGATTAGACGGATGTAGCTTCACTTCTTTCTTCATCGATCGTTTACTAAAAACAGCAGCATGAAATAAAACGTAGCACCTCTTCAGTGAGGGTCAGAGCAGCACTTCATTTCACCTTCATGTAAGGTGGCATCCTTCTCTAGATGCTTCAATGACCCGACGTCACGCAGGAACTATCTTTATTCTCTTAATGCAAAATAAACTGAATATATGACATAAATCTGACTGACTGTTATGATCATGACTTTGTTAATCGATCTGAGGCACAAATATGCTGCAGAAATAAATCTGTGATATTGTTGAAAATCTACATTCATAAATGTAAAGGCATGAAAACAGGATTCAATCGACTCTGGTATGGAGGGAACTTTGTTCCAATATGTTGCCAGCAAAGTAAACTTTGTACATTGAAAAAAAAAATGAAATCCAGAAATGAAACTTAAAGAAAATCTTAATAAAAAAATATATTGTTATGAGAATAATTGTTAATAACTGCTGTTAATTTTTTTTTTATTTTAACGTTTTCAAATTTCTCTTTATCTGTCTGGGTTTTATGAAATTCATTATTTTTAAATAGTATTTCACAGATCACATTCTTTTCACTTCCAGCCTAATTTAAACACTCTGAACATTCAAAATGTTGTTGCTAACAGAAACTCACCTGCTGCCACAGGGAAGAAAATTCAATCTGTACAACGCAATTTGAAAAAAAGCAATTCATAAAACTCAATCTGGAGAAAAGAATTTGAAAAAAAAATGTTAAAAGCATTTCAAAAATATTCAATTTAAAGAAAAAAACAATAAGCTGAATTTCCTTTCAGGGATCAATAAAGTATAATTGAATTAAATGTGATTTTAAAAGTTTGAAAAACAAAAGATAATTAAAAAAAATAAAATCTGAGAAATATTAAAATTACTCTAAAAACTTTTTTTCATGAAGTTTTTCAAATTTTCCTTCCTGATTTGTGTTTCCTTTTTTCAAATTTCCATTTTTAAAATGTTTTCTCTGCCTCCATCAATAATGGGCCCCATGCTCTGCCCCCAGGTTTATGCCTTAAGGACGTATTAATTTCAGTTTAATCTGTGTGCAAATGTCTGATCGTTGTCATGGCGATTAGACAGACTTTGGTTCGTGTGCTTCCTAATAGATCCATCAGCTGCCAAAAGGTGATGCGGAGGTTCAGGGAGGCGGCAGCCTCCAGAGATGCTGCTCTCTCTCTCTGTAACACCAGCAGCATCACCCAGCTGGAGGAAAATGCTAATGCGGAGGTTTCCTGCGTGGGCAGATGTGCCACTTCATTCACAAACCGCAGCAGGGTTGTGGACTGGAGGGGTTCCTCTGAATCCTCTCAGATCCTGGTCGTTTGCACGGATAGACTTTCTCAGGAAGCAAAGGATGTTAAAGTTTTGCTTGGTCCAGATGCAGGATGTGGCTGCAGGTGTGAGGCAGCATGCAGAAAGCAGAACCAACCTACCTCTCCTGGTCTGTCTGATCTTTGGGCTCAGCATGGTTGTCATTGCTCGTCGGTTCGCTCTCCCCTCGGCATATTTCTGTTCATCCGGACACCCCACCCCTGCCTCGCTCCTCTTCCTCGCTCCTCTTCCTCTCCCACTGACCTTCTGCAGTGCGGCCGGCTAGTAGGGGGTTGGGTGAACACGGTGAGGGAGGAGAATAGAGAGAAAATGGGGGTGGTGAGAGAAGAAAGAGGAGGAACTACGGCTTGATTTTTTATTTTCTCTGTCCACACCCCCATTGTCCCCCCCGCCTCACCCATTATTCATCACTGAGATGAGGAGGGTCCACCACCAGCAAAACGTCTGTAGATGCAAATGTTCATTTTCTGTGTGGATCTAGATCTTTCTTATAAGGAGGAGGGAGGGTTTCATGTCTCCTCCCTCAGCACCTAATTATCCTGCATAGATCCTCAGCCTCGCTGCACCTCCTCTAATCACCTAAACCACCCCCAACCCTCCTCATCACTCCTGACTAAAGATCACCTCACCTCGTTTTTTTCTCCTGCTTTTCTCTTGGTCTCCCTTTGACCTCCAAAGTCATCCTCATTATTCTCAGTTCTCTTTCATTTGTTGGAGCTGATCCTGTCTGAAGTTCCTTAGGAATCTCAGCACCTCTGGTTCAGGATGAGAGCAGACAGCAGCTCAGACGATGTGCTGTAATTAGAGCCCCCCCCCAGCAGCTTCCTGTCACCTCCAGCTACAGCAGCCTGTCATTAACACAGGAAAGTGTGGGAAGTGCTGAACAGCAGCATGTTGCTCAGAGAAATGAAGAACCTCACCGACCTAATGCACTGGAGCTATTCAGCAGAGCTTTGTTTGATTTATTTTATTTTGTTTAAAGATTATTAAAACCGAAATAAATTGATCCTAAAATCCATTATCACTCAGAACCAATAAATCAGGATATTTCATCTTTACAGGCCGTCTGCGTTTCTGGACTGGTTTAAATCCTCCGGAAGAACACAGACTTTAGTGTCAATGGGAACTTTAATCACATGTGGTGTCCCCCAAGGCTCCATCTCAGGGTTCCTCCTATTCAGTACCTCCACGCTCCCTCTAACTCAGACCTTAAAAAACACCAGTTACCATAGCGATGCAGACGACCCCATGCTGTCCATCAACATGTCACCAGGTGACTGAACCCGTCCAGCTCTGGATCGATGCAGAGAAGAAACCAACAGATGGATGAACTGAATGTTCTTCAGCTGAATCAGAACTAAACTGAAGTCATAACCAAAGGAAGAGACTTTCAAAGTTAGCACTTAGCTTCAGCTAAACCAGCTAGAAAGCAGCAACCAGGCTGTAAATCTGGGTGTAGTGATGAACTCAGAGCTGAACCTTCAGAGGCTCAGAAAGACAAGAACAAAGAGGATCTTCTACCACCTGAAGAACTTCTCCAGGATTCAAGGACTGATGTGGAAAAACTGATTCCTGCTTCGTTCTCATCTTGATGCTATTTTCTATAATTGAATAATTTCTCTTGTTTGATTTTTCTCTCTTTCTCATCTGTTAATATAATGTTTGTGTTTGCAATACTTTTTGTATTTGCTGCATTCTTTTATGCATTTGCAGTTCGTTTGACAAGAGACGAGTTCAAGAGATGCAAAAACTCACTGGAGAGTCGACTTGACAGACGAGCTCAGCTGTCCTTCCCCCAGAACAGAAGGTGTAACTGGGGAAGGATTCCCTCCTAAACCCGGTTCCTCTGTGGAACCTTTGCAGACTGATTGGTGGAGAAGCTCATTAATTTTAAAAGGAGGGTGATGTCAGTGTGGCTGCAGCTAGGCTGTTGATGAATTTCTAAATCTCTGATCGTAGTCCGTTTTTCTCTATGTGCATCAGATAAACAGAACAATTATTGATCTAAAAACAAATGAGAGCTGCTTCCAAGTTTAAAACTTATGTAAAACTAAAGATAATTTACAGCTTAAATCAGTGAAACCAGTAACCAGTAAGAAGACATAGGAAGACTGGAAGGTAATCTGAGGTTAAAGTTTGCAGAATCATAACAGAACCAAATATCTCTTTTTTTCTCTCATGTCTCTTGTTTTCTTTAAAATTAACACAGTAAACAAAGTTTTCAGCTGCAAACCTGATTATTCATTTAAGATTTTATTTAATCATTTATTTGTTTATTATTATAAAGCAGTAGTTTAGCATTAGACTATCCCCACTTTGTTGAGAACATCAACAACCAGAGTCGCCTTTGAAGCTGATTTCTGTTTGATCCCAGAGAATAAGAGACCAAGGATTTAGAGATCACGTTTGAAACGACTGTTTCTTTGCTCATCAGGAGGTTAATCTGTGAAATATTTCCTTCCCTGAAACCTGTCGTTGGCCATGCTCCTGTAGCAGCTGTCTCACCCTCCTTCAAAGCATAATAGCCTTAGTTTCTCTGCAATTGAATCAGAGCTGGCCTCACTTAAACCACAGCTGCTCTGATTACAGACAGAGAAGGACCCAGAGTGGGGGGGGCATGCAACCATCCAGAGCAACAAAGATAGCCAGCTGCTAAAATGAAGCAGACAGCAGAGAGTGGAGTCAAACCAGGAAGAGAAATGGCTGCTCTGAGCTGATTGCTGCAAACAATGGAAACAAAACTGCACAAAAGATTCAACTAAATGAGGAAGAAAAAATGTCAAGGTTTGAAAATGAAAAAGTATAAAAAGAAAAAGCTTTAAAGCCTGAAACCTAAACTGGGTTTAATGGCTGCAGCCTCAGGATGCTGGGTGGGTTCTGGCTCTTTCTCCCCCTCGGTTTATGGTCGCCTTATCATGGCTGAATAAAAGCTGCAGGCAGAAGCAGAAAAAACATGAATTTAGAGACAGAGAAACCAACAACCAGAAAATATTTGTTTTTTAGCTTCGATAACAACACAGTGTTTCTCCATGTGGAGTCTTTCCTCTGCTGAGAAGAAGAGCTGCAGTTTCTGCTTCTGTTTCCATCGTACCATTGAGAAACGCTTTGTTTAGCAAAGGGAAGCTAGGTTCGATTAAATGGCTTAGTGGGAAAAACAAACACTAAGACATAGAAACTTAGAGTGAGGATGATGATATATCGGAGGCCATAGTTCTGGCTCTCTAATGCAGGAAGAAGGCTGGTTCCCTCCAGGTCAGGAGAGCACCTTTGGGTTCCTGTTCACCACTGATGAGAGATCAACAGAGGGATCTGTGCTGCTGCTGCTGCTGCAGTCACTCCTCCACTCACCTACAGCATCAAATCTGGATCATCTGGATCTAAGCGGCTGAAAATGTGGTTTCCTTGCAGGCTGACTGGGCACCACAGTCACAATAACTCAGCCTGAAGAGCTGAACTTAATATAGACCTCAATCATTAGAGACTTGAGAACCGACTCAGACTTTGACCATTCAGACTTGATTTTGATTGGTAAAAAATCTGAATACGTGTCTGGTCAAATACGCTGTAATTTTCCATAACCTGAGATCAAAACAGGTGGAATAAAAGTGGGCTGAGAATGGAGCCTTGAGGAACCCCACATGGCTTCGATGTATGGTGAGGGATAGACTTCTCATTTCTCTCACAAGGCAGGCGCGTGAAATCCGGTTAGCATAGCAGCATCACATGAATGTTGTCGGGATGAACAGAGTCAGGATCAGGTTTCCCTCCCTGATGAGTTTAAGACTTTTTCATCAGTTTGGAGAAAACATTTGGCCTTTTTCACCAAATGACCATATCGTCTCCAATTATTGTTGATTGTAGATATATAACACTATGGATCCGACAACCTATCCAGAAACAATAGCTTAAGAATCTATAAAAAATCTTAGAAATCCCATAAAGAGCAGAACTGCAGTTGTTTCTAGTTGATCAGATTCACTGTCAGTGATGGCAGGTGGACTATGGCTGCAACAACCAGACTCTTGAAGTTTGTTTTCTCTCCTGACCCACTGGTCTGTTTTTCCCTCAACTTAACGTGTTTCCTGCACTTTTGTTTTGTTATATATGTTCATCTAAAGTTTAGAAAACGACTGAATTCTACTTTTATGTAGCAATATTTTTTATATTCAGCTCAAGTTTTTAAAGTTGTGTCACATGTTCCACAGAATTAATATTGAAGTGGTTAATAACTGATATTTAATTGATCATTTTGGTGCACTTGAGCAACTTTCACTGATGAATCAGTAATTTAGACGTTATAGTTGTAGAAATACCGCGCTCATGCATGTATACTTACTGACGGATGATTATATTCTGTCGTCCCCTGAGGGGTGAGGTCACATAATGCCGAGCTGGATGATGCTCAGAATGCTAATAAGAGCTTCAGGAACCACAATGTTAGGAAAACCTTTTGAAATATTGATACTGACCATGATTAATATTTGATCAGGGCTGCAGGGCTGCTCCTGAACGCACACACACTGCTGAAGGTGTGACTGTTGACTTAACATTATTTATTGATCATTTCTGACTGAATGCATTAAACCAGCCAGCAGTGATTACAGACAGGCTGCTGGCATCTTAAATAAACTCAGTGGTTAAACTCCAAGCATGTTTTCAGAGTATTAGAGGTAAACCGCTGAGTTAGCAGGAATCGTCTAGATTCTTTATTCTTTTCTCCCCAATAGACGCCTGTATGTTTGTATGCAGCTGATTATTTTGTCACAGCTCATATCTTCAGTTGACAAACAGCTTTAGAACATTTTTATATTTTTTAAACCAGTTTTACTCTGTGACACATCCTTCATTAGAGGACAGTTCAGTTGTTTGTAGGAAGCACAGATGAGCTCGCCTGTCTCTGTTTCTGTACGCTGTTTGGCCCCCTGCTCTCCATCACTGACAGTTAACAAAGGGACCACGTCTATGGGGAGAAATGTCTTCCAATATTACTGAAAGCACCACACATGCATAAACAAAGGAACATTTGAAGAAAATGCTTTTAAAAAATGGAACTTCGAAAAACTTCTCAATCAAAAAAGGTTTTAAGTCATTTTTCGCATGTTCAACCAATGATTGTTAACTTTTCAACATTTTTTAAGATTTTATGTTTTTTATTTTACTTTTAATTGTTATTATTTTGGGAGCAGTTTGTTTTCAAAACAAACCTATTTGATATATTTTACCCTTCTAACTTCTGGGTGATCTATGCGTGGACCAATAGAAACGCTGTTGCTAACGTCCAAAGAGAGCAGACTCATTTCTATTGGTCGACCCAAAGATCACCTAGATAGAGGTGGAAATCAGTAAAAGGGGATTTTAAACAAATTCAATTAACAAAAATTGGTCTTCCACAAAACAAAATGGAATCTGAAAAACACTTGAGAAAACAATCCAATTTATTTTTTGGAGGAAAAACATAAAATAAGATTGAAAAAGGAAAAAAAGTCACGAGTTGTTAAAATATTGTGTGACAGAGTGGGGTCCTGTCACTATGCATCCAACTGATGATTCACCTTGGCTACTTGGCCAAGGGAATATCCCTTTGGCTGACTGGTCGGCGCGTGTGACTTTCACCCCGGAGTCTTGGGATCAAATGCCGCCCGGCCCCTCTGTAGTGTGCACCTTGCCACAATTGGTTGCACTTTTATATAACAACTCAAAACCTTTTTTTTTTTTAAAAACGTTTTTTATTAAGCTTCTTTTTAAATGTATGTTCTTTTAAATTTTCTTTTGTAAAACATTGTCTTTGTTGTCAGTATTATTGCAATAAATCCTTAGAGGCTTCATCTACCAACTGGTCTGAGAGAAGCAGACAGAACATAGATCATCAGCCTGTAGTTATATCATTTATCATTATTTGGTGCTTGCAGTCAATTCTTTTTACATTAAATCTATTTTTAGTGCTTTCTGTTTTTTAGAAAGGCCTTCAAAATTACATCAGGTCCGATGCAGGGTAACTGCAGCTGTTTGAAACCTTTAAAACGTACTTTCATGTCTTCTGAACTTTACTTTCTGTAGTTTTAAACGTCTGTCCATTGAAACGCGGGATTATGGAGGAAGGTCTGAGTTTTAAAGGTCTGTTATTGTAGCCGAGTTGGAACAAAGTCTAAAACAGCAAAAATGCATCTATTGATTTTATGTTGGCTCTCCTTGAATCAGGGGATCCATCATCCATCCATCATCCATCCATCCATCATCCATCCATCCATCCATCATCCATCCATCCATCCATCCATCATCCATCC
>JAUZNJ010016236.1:0-17475 GCA_034780135.1 Jordanella pulchra
ATTTTCAGCAGAACCATAATAAATTTATGAAAGAACCAAACTTTATGAATGTTTTTTGTGACAAACAAGTCTGTGTTTCGATCACTCTATCACAGAAAAATAAGACTTGTAGAACTTATTGGAAACTCAAGACAGCCATGAGATTATGTTTTTTTTACAAGTGGATGTAAACTTTTGACCGTAACTGTAAATGTTTAGGATGAGTTTTACTCTCCACTACCAGGTCTGATCACTGCCAGACCTGCAAAGTCAAGAGGTCATCTAAGCATAAACTGTAAAGAATATCCCAACTTATGTCCTGATATAGAAGAAATAAGAACTAGTAAGAAGTAATTTCATTAATATTTTCCAGTGGTCAGATGATTCGACATTTTTTGTATGTACAGTATATGCCAGTAACTCACTCTCATAGCGTGCAACATTTGTATGGCAAATTCTTAATGTGTTAGTAAATAGAGCCTTTCTTTGTATAAAATAACATCATGGAACTTGGAATATGTCATTGCACAAGTGTACAGTTGGTAAACAAGTCGAAGCAATTATAGAACTCCCAGTGTAGTTGTGAAAAAAAAAATGTCCAAAATCAAGTGTGCAAAAGTGCAAGACGTTTGATTTCAACAGGGATCTAACTTGAGTGGTGCTGGGAAAGCAGTATGGATGATGGAGTTCACTAAAGTCAGAGCTAAAGCTAAGGAAGCCACTGCTAGGGGTGTTAGCAATGCTTTAAGGCCCTATTCTCTGAGCTTTCTGTTTTCTGCAAGGCATTCCAGCACAGTCTACTCAATAGCTGTAGCAACGGCCACCATCTTGTAGTTCAGCTCTACTACGGTTCTATTTCGACCTAAAAAAAAAGAACTATCAGGGTGGATGCTTGGAGTATGTAGTCCTATATTGATTAGCTGGGTTTTGGTGTTTTTGGTATAGGCATATAACTTGACTATGTACCTTTTGAAGGTTCACAGAGACTTCAGTCATCCAGAGTAAGAGCTGTAACCGTCGGCTGGTCGACCAAGGTTACTACTTGAACGATTCAACTGATTCAGGGGGTCACATGGGAACCAAGAACACCATTTAAAGCATTGCAGACATCTGTCTGAAAGGACAGAGTCAATCTCTGATTGTTTAGAAAGATACTGGACCAAAACAACAGCAGCCACAGAGTTTCAAGACCAAAACAAACACTGACCGGAAATTACACCAAGGCTGTTTGAAGACTGAGATCCAGGAAACCTCTGTCCCATTACATCCAGGGTTCTTACCCTATGATTAAAACAGCATATTATGGGGGATTGGAAAAAGAAAATAATTTCTTCTTCGGATCTTAACGTCACGTTTGAGGCGATGTTTATATCTACCCGTAATGTGCAGACTAAAGTGGCTACGCACTGGTGCACCAATGCTGAATACTTTGACCATTGATCAGTATGACTTGACAGAGCAGCCTTATGGGAATCCTTTCAAACAGTCACCTCACCCCTGCATTCAGAGCCTGTTCACATAAAATGAGCGAATCTGCCTGAATTTCAGAGCAGCAGGAGCAGCAACCTGCGACACTGAAATACACTAACAAGGATCCCTGACATCAGGTCCAACACAAACATCCATTAAAGTGCTTGTACCAACATTCAGATATGGTTGTGGTGGTGGGATGTTCTGGGGCTACTCTCCTTCAGGAACTGGCAATCAGATTGTGACATTAAAAACAAAACCTAATTACCCAACCTTGGATAATCCTGATGATTGATCCCTGTTTAACGGGTATGTTTTGAAACGTGCTTTGTTGTAATGTACAAACTACATTTCATGCGTTCTTATTCCATAATCTAAACTATCTTTTAGCAACATTAGAGCTAGAAAAAAAACAACATTTTCCAAAGTTTCCATTTGTTGTGATTAATGTGTCCCGATGAGGTGGGTTCTCTGGTTGAAATGTTATTTTGAAAGTTTCAAGGTAGACAGTGACAGTTGCTTTTTAAAATCTCATTATATAATAAGTCATTTGTTGTAAAAGTTTTAAAAAGGTTTTTTAAATCATGACAGACTCCTTATTGAGTTTTCAGAAATCTTTCAGTGGTTTCAGATTTGATCTTCGGAATCTAATCTGTATCTTTGAATTGTTTTTTCAGCTTCTCAACCCAAACTTCATACAGACAGGTGAGAAACGGATGCATTCACACGATCCAGTACAGCGCTATGACGTGCAGCTGCAGTCAGCTGTTAACCTGGGATGAATTCTAAAAACTTTAACACATAACTTATCAAGGTGTAACTTAACCCAATTTAAACCCCCCCCCAGACCCATTTTAATAGCCTTAGCTGAAGTGGGTCGTGCCAAGAGACACGGCGTAGTGTGGGGATGAACGGATGGCTAAATGGTGCTGTTGTATTGGGACTTATGCTGATGTCTTCTCTCCTCTTTTCAAAGAGGAAACTTTTCAATTCAATGTGACTAAAACATGTAAGAAGTTTTTTTTATTTGTTTTATTATGTTTAAGAAATTAATAATAGATATAATAATTACTAATAGATCAGCACAATGCTGCTGTTCGTTGCATAATCCCTCAATCTAATCTGCATCTGTTAAAGTAAACCTCCATTTTGAATCAAATGGCTGATTTATAAATCCCTTCATGCTTTTACCAAATTATGAGTTCAGAGCATTTTTATATTTATTCTCTTCCTTAATTGATTTATAATAATCAAATGAAAGTACTCTGGCTCTAAATAACATTACTCTCATAGAAATGATCTGATTATTGCAAAAAAAGAGCCAGAACTCAGACAAACATATGAGAAACATGTAAACATATAAATGGTTTAATCAACACTTTAAGTGTATAGGGAATCAAACTGGAATGCATGCCTCAGAGCTCTCAGTGTCAGCTCCTGGATACCATTACTGCTGGAGGAATACCGCAGTCATGGAGGAAAGGGCTATGATGCGTTTCCTGTGTACAGTGGCCCCTGAGTTCCTGGTACCGCTGTCAGATGTCGTGTGTGCATTTGGAGAGACGGTTGTCCTTTGCTGTAAAGTCTGCGGACGACCCAAACCCTCTGTGACCGTGAAGGGCCCTGACCAAAACCTGGTGACCAGTAACAGCCGCTTCACCATTGATATCAGGTAAAAGTGGCCACAGGTGAAATCCTAACGCCTCAGTTATTCTTTTTACGACTCCCTCACTCCTTTTATTTGTTCATCTCTTCCTGTCGTCTCAAGGGACACCGGGGACATCTTACTGAAGATCTGTAATGTGATGCCTCAAGATACAGGTATCTACACCTGTGTTGCTGTTAATGACCACGGCTCTGCTTCTTCATCCGCCTCCATCAAAGTGCAAGGTGCCTTTCTTTATTTTCATCACCGTTAAACACTAACCACCTCCTATGAACTGATGTAACCCTAATGCTGTTCTAATAAACTGTCTGAATCTGAAGGAATCCCAGCTGCTCCAGGAAGGCCGCTGGCTCAGGAGGTGAGCAGCACCATGGTGCTGGTCCACTGGCCCCCTCCAGCTTCATCCACTCACTGTGCCATCACCAGCTATTCTGTAGAGTACAGGCAGGAAGGTCTGTGGAAAATGTTACATTGATGATGATTTTTGATATTCCATGTCCTTCTCTTCACACCTCTTCCTTCTTCTCCACCAACCATAGACTCATTCTTGTGGCAGCAGGCGGCCAGCTGCAGGGAGGAGTGTGTGCAGATCGATAATCTTATCCCTGGAGGTCACTATCAATTCAGAGTTCGAGCATCCAACCGCTGGGGGGTTGGGCCACCATCTCAGCCCTCAAACATGGTTACACTGGCCAGCTGCAGTAAGAACACACTCTGAAAGATGAAACAGACTGTCTGTCTGTCTATCTATTATCTATCTATCTCTGTTATGTTTTATATACGATGTAAACTACACTGTGGTGAATTTACATCAAACAGACTAAGACCTCTGATACTCAGTCTTATGGTGGATATAAACAGCAGCCAGAACAAACAGGGAGAACTCATGTTTAAATAAAGGTTTACACTTTATACTGTAGGTGGAGCTTCTTTAACATAATATCAGTACATCAGGCTTCATTGGCATAAAAACTGATTCCCAATCTACTGCTTCATACTACAGCCAACCTACAGTACATCAGCTGGATGCCTGAGGTGCTCCGCCCATCTTCTCACTGAGGCAGTTTTCAGGGAAGTAGAGGGTTGCAGATCTGTGCACTCCAATCCCTTTTAGTGACTTTACTGACAGGGTATAAGCAAAAGGCTAACTAACAAAAGACAAACCTTGTCTCATAAAATGCTCGTTACTGGTTCTGTGGAAACTGGGTAAAAATAATGGATGCTTTCTAGAACTTTTAAACTCCACACAAACAAAATGTACAGTATGTACGCTAAAAGTTTTGATCGAGTGTTGAGACAGCAGAGTAACCAAAAGCACAACAGTTCCTTTAGGTTTTAAAACCTCCAGCACCAACTGAAGCGTGTGATGCCACATCACTGAATAGAAAAGTAAACTTATCATATTTTCATTAGATCATAATTTTACAAGGAAACCAAAGGGGCCAACTTTTCATTAGGGCCTTAAAATACCCAGAAAGGCTTAATAGTATCCATGTTTTCCACACCAAATGACATCCAAATGTCTGAAACTTCTGACTTTAGACCCTCTCGTTCTTCTCCCTCTCTTCTGCTCAGGTTCTGGTTGTGATGGAACAGGGATTCAGTGGAAAGAAAATTTTGAATCAGCCTTCACAGAAATCAGCGAGATCGGAAGGTAAAACATTGCTCCCTTTGTAATTCACCAGATAACTAACAATGGGAACAATAGTTTCAATTGCACATCTCTGTTTTTTGACAAGGGGGCGATTTTCAGTCGTGAGAAAATGTTTCAGCAAATCAGCAAAGAAAGAGGTAGGACATGACATCAAATGGTAAAGTTTCTAGCAGTTATATTTGAGTTTTCATGGAGACCATAGTTGATTTATACAGTAGACTGTTGTAATGCTTACAACTCTTTTTTTCATCTGTACCATATAATCTTATTGCCTACATGTGCCAGGGAAGTTTGCCTTGATAAAAGCAAATCTGAAAATTAAATCCTCATGGCAGGATTTACTTCGTGGGTCACAGCATCCATGTAGCCACGGGCTGCCCAGCTGGTTCCCATCACTCCACTATATTCTCTGTGCACATAATGTATAAAACTCAGCTTATAAAACTTCACAGACTCTTTATTTTCAGTTTGAGACAGTTTCTATACATTCTTTACTGATCATTTATTAAAATTTACTAAATAGCTTCACGTGATGCCAGTTTTCTGCCCGAACCCTTAATAATACAGGAATTTTTTTTTCTGTGTCCAGGTTGCAGTGAAGTTTGTGAATAAGAAGATGCAGAAGAAGGAACAGGTTGCTCATGAGGCAGACATTCTCCGCCACGTACAGAGCCACCAGGTGGTGGTCCTGCTGGACACCTATGAGTCCTCTAGCTCTCTGATGCTCATCCTGGAACTGTGAGTCTTATGGCAACATTAAACCCAAGCGAGTCTCATCATAACAGTGTCACTGATGTTTCCTGTTCCTGTTAAGACATGTTTACTCAAATAGCCTCTCTTTCGATTCATTGTTTGTTGAAGCCTGGAAGATGGCCGTTTGCTTGACTACCTGGTCGCCCACGATGAGCTGATGGAAGAGAAAGTGGCGTTTTTTATCAGAGAAACTCTAGAGGCTCTACAGCACCTCCATACCTGCAGGGTTGCACATCTGGATCTTAAGGTGATGATAATGTCTTGACAAGAAAGAAAAAGATACAGTTTTGTTGAGAGGTTGAGTTAAATTTGATCTCTCCCTTTGCAGCCAGAGAACATCATGGTGGATCTTAGAGCTCCAACTCCGTCTGTTAAGCTCATTGACCTTGGCGATGCTGTTCAGCTTTCTGCTAACCGCCAATATGTCCACCTCTTGCTTGGAAACCCTGAATTTGCTGCCCCAGAACTCATTCGAGGTACGGCGGTCTCTGTTGCGACAGACTTGTGGAGCATGGGTGTCCTGGCCTACGTCATGCTCAGTGGCGTGTCCCCCTTTCTGGATGAATCACCGGAGGAAACCTGCGTAAACATCTGCCGCCTGGACTTTTGTTTCCCGGATGAATACTTTCGCCATGTGAGCCAGGCAGCCAGGGATTTTGTGATGTCAGTGCTACAGGAGGATCCTCGGAAAAGGCCTAGTGCTACTTCATGTTTACAACACCCATGGGTGGGTCGGGGGGGCGCTCAAGGAGGCGAGTACTCCAAGACGCCCTTGGACAGGTCAAGGCTGGCCACATTCATTGACCGAAGAAGACAGCTGCACGATGTCCGTCCTGTCACCAACATTAAAGGTTTGGTGAGCAGCAGTATTGGAAACACACTGTGATGGACAAAACAATAAACATTCAGTCCATCAGTGGGTGCAACGCTAAAACATCATCATATCTACTGTCTTAGGAACATATCAGTGGAAAAAGTTCCTATTTGGTCCAACATATAAACTTGGTTCTGTATGAGTCACTGCTTTTTAAGAGATATTTCTGGCAGTTTTTTTCTATGGCCCAAAGAAATAACCTCAGCTGTGCGGACAGACGACAAAGAAACACATTCTCCAGATCCTTTAAATTATCATCCTGTTGAAATTCCAAAAAAGACCCGTTTGTTTTCAAATGTACAAGCCAATAAGTTCTTATTAAAAAAGATTAAAAATACCAATAATTAAATAAACGCTAACAAGGAACCCAAGGCCTTTGGAGGACAGTCGACCCGCAGCATCACAGGTCCGTCACCTTACGAGGTGAGCATTAAATGGATCCTTAGGATGATCAGTAAGGACCATATTTATATCTACATTCACTGTGTGGCTCAAACAAAAAGACTATTTTTAATGTGGATGATTTTCTTGATGTAAAGACACAGCTTAGTTATTTAGAAGTTGGGACTTTGGGCAAAAGTTGAACAGTTCTGATCATTAGTACTTTATTACTGGTTTGTAGAACTGGATCATCAAACTGCATACATTGAAGAGAAATGGTCTCAGAGCAGAGTTCTTCATCCACTCTACCATTATGAAAGAATAGCAGCAGAAACCAGCGCTCATCATCCAGCGTTAGTTCTGGAAAATGGTGTAACTCTGGTAGATGTGTGTGTTTAGGATTTATTAATTAGGTAGGATAAAGGGCAGACTGCCGTGCCTCACGTAAGCTGCAGTTCTTTAGTATAGTAAAGTGGATGAAGCTGTAAAATGGAATGAATTACTCAACCCTTAATGGACCAATAACAGGCCTTTTAATGGTAGCGGGAATATTTATATAGCAGTAGATCTAATGAGGAGTGAGAAGCATGTGGGTCCAGCTCCACACCACTGGACTCTTTGGGACTCTCTGTTTTCAGTGTTAAAGACATGTTTTCACAAACTGACCAATGTAACATATATATTTATTTTGTTATGATTATTTGATTTTGAATACAAAACAGTTCCAGCAGAAATATATGATGTGTATTAGTAGAAGATGTTACTGTATGGTAAAAACTACACAGGTTACAGACTGTTAGATTAACATTAGATTTGTTTGTAGTCTCAGATCGGCTTCTGTAAGACTGTGCCTCCAAGTGTAGCCAGGAATGTAAAGATCTTGTTCTGTTTGACACTGAAGAGATGAGAAAAACATCCCCTCTTCTCCCAGCTGTCCACTGTAAAGCAGCAGACTTCAGTCCCTGAACTGCTGGAAGTTACACTGAGAGCACCGTGGATCGAATTCAAGAAAAAAGAAGACTGTGGCCCCGCAGTTCGTTATACTGTTTACAATGATTTTTGTGCAGAATGGAGGCGTAGTAGTTTTAAGGGCAGCAGAACTATCAGGGATCATCTACATATAAAATCAGCTGGGATTGTTTGGAAATCAGGTTATAAATGCATCTGTTTCAGGAAACTCAATTTAATATTTCAGTCATCAGGTTGAAAAACGAGCTCCATTTTCATTTGGTTGTACATTTCCAGCTTCTACCAGTCACTGTGGCAAACACCCCGCCTGTAGTCGTGCTGATGTCACTGTTTGGCTAATCTTTGAGGCAAACGGTTGCCTTTCTGTTGCAAATGAATATTGAATGTATTTCTTAAGAGTACGTATTTTATTTTCATTGGCCCCTACATCACCTGTACTTTAGTGAGTGTTCAGAGAGCTGTGGCAGAAAACCTTTATTTTTCCATCAGATGATGCAGTTCTACAGAAACAGGAGGTTGTATTTATGTCAGCATCCACAATGCATGTTTGTTAGTGCAGTAATAATAACACCTGTTTGTGTTCTGATAAGACTGGTGGATTTCAGCCAAATGTGTTCAGTTACTCATCAACTCGACAATCTACCCACAATTCATCACTTTCATTCAAAAACAAGCTTTGATCATGTGGTTGTAAACTTTGAAACTATTATTTACTCTTTATTAGATCTATACTTGTAAACTTGTTCATACTTCAAGTCACTGCCCAAAGAAAAAGCCAAAGTAACGACAGCGAAAGAAACAGAAAAGTCAGGTTACAGTTAAAAGAAAAGATTCTCAGTATTTCAGTGCATGAAGCCATAGCAGGAGTATTGATGGGATAAATAAAACTATATTCATTTGAATAAATTAATCTGTATAATTTGTTTACACTCCATCTGCAGGAAAAAATAACTGTCCAATTCAGAAGTAAATGATATTTGGTGTAGGACCTATTTAACATCAATAAAAAATAATCCCACTTTCAGTGGAAAACCAGTGAGTAGCTTAAAGAAGAATGACATTTATTTTGGATAAAACTAATCTATTCGTCAACTTAAAGATAATTGAATAAAGTGTCAATGAAAGATTCACTCATTCAAATAAGACACAACATGTTAAGTTTACTTGCTGATCAGAGTTTTATGAAACGGAAAGGACGGATACGCTTCTTTTCTTCCCAGAACCAAAGTGCTTCAGAAACAGGCTCATCTGCTCCAGATCTCACTGAAAAAGAAAATCAAAGCCAGTTTTTTTACGCAGGTCATTTGGTTAGCTTGCTGATTCCCCAGTTTAGAGTTAAAACGAGATGATGTCAGATTGTTGCTGTAGCCTTCTGAAAAACAGCAACAAAAAACAAAAGTTAAATAAAAGTAGTGAACAGGGAATAGCTTCCTTTATAAAACCCAAAACATATGAAGATCAGGACATTAGCGTTCGTCACCCAGAGAACACCTGAACACATCATGTGTTTTTGTTCAACTCTGTTAGGCGAGCTGTGCCTATAGCTCCTGTTACACAAAGGATTATGGGAAACCATATAGTCTGACCAATGCAGCAGAATGATGGAAGGTACCTATGCTAGCCATAGGAAGTATCCTGCTTCCTCTTCCTACCTCCTTACTGCCAGCACTATTCAGACAACACTGATCATGACAACAGTGATAAAATTCTGCTTTGGTTTTTGAGTCTTTTCCAATTTGTCCTCAAGGAGGAGGTGCTGATTAACCAACCAGAAACAGACTTGGAACACAAATTGACAAACAAATCACAACAGCCATAATAAATATTAATAATTTCTTTTGTTCTAACACAATCTATAAAGTATATCAAACAGAATGAAACAATGATCCATCTTCTAAAATCTCCCTCAAGGACAATTTGTAAATGAATTTTAAGAGTTTAGAATTTCTGATTAGCAAAGAAGAACATTCTTACACAAAGAATGTAAAATTTACAGACAAACATTAAGAGAAATCCTCTTTAAAGTTTAAAATTTGTTGTAGACTCAGAGTTAGATTCAAGATCATTGTTTTGATTTAAGCAAGAAGTTTGTTATGGATTGGAAATGACCCACATGTTACAGTTTTCTAGGTTTATTACTGTGATGTATTTTTACTTGTTAACATCTTAGCATGTTTATAATAGTTCAAACCTTTATCAATATCTAGTGAAAAAATCTTTTATGTATTAATGGGATCAAATATTTTTGAGTTTTTTTTATTTTCTGTCTCCGATGAGGTTTCTGATTGTTTAAGTATTGCAGTGAGCTAACAAAGTCTCTGTGGTTTAAACTAACTAAAACTTTACTTAAAGGGCCTCAGAGACAACAGTTGTTGTTCTTAGTTATCCGGGTCATGGCAACCAAAGTCCGTCTTCCTGAGCACAGTCCAAGTCCGATGAAAATCAGAGACCAGCCCGTCATCCGCCCGGGTTGTTGGAGACACTTCATCAATCAACGAATGGTCAGATCTAAGGTGCTTGAAGGTTAAGGGCTAACATCAAGGGTGCACAGCTAGCACCCTTGATGTTAGCCTAACTGTAGAAGAGATACAGTGGAAAAGTTTATATATATTTATATATAAGTAAACCCAAAAACACTGGATATGTAAAAAACCATGTAATTTGATGTAGGAATTTCTTTTTCTTCCTGACTGCAGTAGTGCTCACTCATATATATAATGATAAAAATGTTTGGTTTATCTTTTATCTCATTTGCTGCAACTCAGTATTTCCTATGAGAGTTTCCTTCTCGTTCATTTTTGTAGCCTCCCAGATACAATTAGATACAGCAATGACTTAGTAAATATCAAATGAACTATATATAAAATTGATGTTTACTCCAGGAGTTAATGTCTTAATATAAGCATGAGCCAATATTAATATATGAGGGAAAAAGCTGCTTCTCTTTGAAAAGCCAGTCTCTTCTGATGAGATTAAAAGGCTTTAAATAGTGAACCCATTAACTCAGATTGCATGCCAGGTCACAGAGCTCTGACATTGTAAAATTGCCAGAGGACCACAGAGAGCATCTCAGGAGTGGTTTGCATGTAGATCTCCCTCGCCTGCCATGATTGGTGTTAAATAAACTAAGCAATTAGGTTTCAGTCATCATCTCAGACTGAGCTGTTGCCCATGGACCCTCCAAGCCTTCTTATAAACCTCCTGACACTAACATCTACTCTGTGACTGTCACATATCCAATCACATGAGATAATCAAATGGAATAAAGCTTCATCATTCCTAAATACATTTAGTTCTTCATCTGTGTGCAGACTCTGAGCTAAACATCAAGTTTTTTTTCTCACCTATGCCCAGACATCATGGTAATGAGAATATCCAAGTTGTAAAGTTGTATGTTTGTAAAAAAACAAATGCAAAACAAACCTATTACATCTGAACTGAAGACTACCAACCACTTTGCAGCAATATAAAAATTATATCTTTAATAAAACCAAGATAAGCCACATGCAGCAAAATCAATCTGGTATATTTTCATCTTTTAAACAGAACAAAGAATAAATAAATATTCATTAAAAAAACCCCACATTTGTAGAATAGGAACTTCGGGCAGAGCTGAGGAGCCAAGGCAGCTGCCATCAACGCCGCTTGCTTTTTGTAATGCCTTTATTTTATAAAAACAAATGTGCATTTAGCATCCAATAAATAGAATGTTGTCTTATCAGCAGGGTGCCTTGAACACTTGAATGACGCTTAAGTTGGGTAGCAAGGAGAAATAATGGAATGAAATGTTACTTGATTCCCTTGAAGTTCTGGTTCTGTTAGAGTTCTGCAACATTCAGCTGTTCATCTGCTCTAAAAGAGCTCACACCCTTCCTCCTTGTATCCCAGCACTCAGGGTCTTGAGCTAAAATGTAATAATGAAAGTAGTTCACTCTTTTCCCTCTTACTTATTCGTGTAAATAATACAACATCCCAGTCCCTGCTTCTGACTTGACATTTTCTATCTTTTCATTAATGAATCTTAGAAATCCTGTTGAACAAATATCAGTTCATCTTTAGTTAAAATGACTCCAGATGAATCCATCATGATAAATCTACGATCCCACAATGCATCTCTTAAGCCACACAGGACTGCTGGCTAAACTTTGTTGGAGGCTGTGTTCCTACTGAGCTTTTAGAGGAAATTGCTGATGCTTCATGCGGCTGTGTGACTCAGCACACTTCTGTACAGGCTTCCAACAACCTGCTGGTTTGTTACTCTTTACCAATAAAACAACCTGCTGGTTTGTATATATTTATGTGTGTCCTCTGCTGTATTAACTGATGCTTCAAGACTATGTCTATGCTTTTCCATCAGGTGGCACTATAACTCTTCACATCCTTAGATTCAAATCAAGAAATAAAAAAAAACATTCAATGTAGCAAGTCAAGAGCATTTCTTTGCGAACTAGAGGATCTTCTTCATTAAAAGTGTTTTATCATATTTCATATTTACATTGAAAGCTGGTCTGAAGAAACCAACAAAAGATAGGTTTCTCCAAAGTGAGATGTTCATAGGTTGTTTTACCCAACATTTCTTCATGGCATTTAGTTTCCCTTCAATACTGTGTTCTGTAAGTTAGGAACCTCCTCTAAATATGTTTGACCTTTTGCAAACTTAGAACATCAACACTGAACAGTAGTCTTCATACGACATAGCTGACCACATGAAATAACAAAATAATAATACTATTTTATTTCATATGAACTTCAGACAGAACTGGTGAAGCCAAGGCAGTGCAACACTGTGTGCTTTTTGTAAATGCTTTTATTTTATCTCATCAAAGTGCAGCAACCATCCAATAAAATGCCAGAAGGTTGTCTTATCAGCAGGTTTCTTTGAACGCTTGATGGACACTTAAACAGAACAACAAAGTGATGAGCACCGGTTGGTTCAGATATGGTTCTGTATGAAAGAACAGCACAGAGTAACAGGAATGGGAAGAATATGGTTGGATTTTACACTTCAGTTTTTATTAAACTGCCAGGTTCAGCTTGTTCCTGAGCTACAACCACCCCAACATTAAATATTACTACAATGAGAACAAAAAAAAACAAGAAGGAAAAAAGAAGGAATGCACGTTTCAGTTTAAAATGCTTTATTTTCTCACATATCACATGAATCGAGACAACATCTACTTGCAAAACATCTCTGTACAAGCAGTGTTAAGAAAATAGAGCTGTTAAAAACAAGCCCACAAATCCCTGTGACATCATTCACTTTTTCTTTGAGTCTCAGTACTGAGAATGTATTGGATGTTTGGAATGGGCTTCATATACCCCAAACCAACAAACATTTGTATGAAAGTTTGAACATTTTAATTGGAAAAACAATGTAATCATGGACTGTACCCGCTGATTTAACTTCTCCCTACAAACACTAAGTGGTTTCTCACACACCAAACTGAGGATAATTATCAAATGCCATCTCTGTTAATCTCTAACGGTGTAATTCTATGTCAGCATCTTACCAGTGTTTGATCATTTATTTGAAACTCTTCTGCCTGCAGCATCACATTAGATTTTGTCTGGGCATAAATCCTCTACCAGACAATTTCCTGCCCAGTCTTTGTTTCTGTAAAATGAAACACAGCATGCCTATGCTGACAATAGGTAGGTTCCAATACTTTGAACTTTTAGGCACATGCTGCATCATAGCAAAGAAAACAAAACCAATTACAATGCACTCCCGTTTTATAGTTTTTAAGTGTGATAAGTGATTATTGTGAGCCATGTTTAAATGTTTCCGAGGACAAACAGATTAAAACTGGCAATAAAAGTAGGGTCACCTCAATGTGAAGTCTCCAACTGCTAATGTCGAACTATCCATCCATCTTCTATGGTTTATCTAGCATTTGTCTTGGAAAAAAGAAGGGATCCACCCTAGACACTCAACACAACCATGTACATACCTAAAGCATACTTAGAGTGACCAATTAACCAATAGCCACGTCTGAATATTCTTTTGGATTTCCTTTACACAGCCCCCTAGGGAGCAAGATTTAGCAAATCCAACAAACAGTCCTTGTGAAAACCCACCACGTTGTTTTTCCACTGTGAATGAAGCATGTAGAAAACATTACAGACAAGAGTCTGTCAACTCTATGTATCAGACAAAGTACATGCAGTATGTGTATGTAGAGGACGTGCATCTGACATCAGCCAGTCACATTAAAGTCACGACTCCTCCTTGGATGGAAAAAGAAACCAAACTACACAGAACACAACCAGCAGCTTTAGGTTTTTCTACATAATACCTTGGAAACACCAACATGGTATCTGGTGCTCAGCATATGGGTTTACAAACCAACAAGGAATAAAGGGCAGCACCTCATCTTATCCCTTCCCCAAAGGCCCAGAAAGGCGAGCAAGATGGGTATTAGCAGCTAGCAGAATTTGCAGCAATCAGTTCTTAAACGAATAGTTGTTAAACGCAAATTACTGTTGTCAGTTAGATGTGGAAATCCCCCCTGACACTAGTCAAAAACAATTGGAGAGTTTCATTGTTTATCAGGGATGCAGAGTTTCTCCAGGGTACTATAAGCCTGGAAGGCTACCAGGCTGTACTCACCCCCTGCCCCCACCAGGATAAGCATCATCTTTGTATTTTAAATGCATCAGTGTTTGAGAGTGACATAAAACAGTGAGTAAGGTTCCAGTCCGGGAGAAAACATCCCCGTTTTAATAGCTAACATGCTAGCTGCTATGTTTGCCGACCCACAGTATCTCCACCACACTCCCCTCATCCAGCGACATGACACGGCGCTCTTCCCCAGTTGGTAAACACAAAATAGTTGTAGTCAATCTAAGCTTTATAAGCCTTCAGTGCTTTTCCTGAAAAGTAAAATTGGTGATTAACCAAATAATTACACAAGTTGTGGTAGGTGAAGTCGGGGATGTCCAACAAATGTATTGAGTCAGGGAAAACAAACTAGCAGGCAAATTATAGCGATCCTACACTGCAACAAGAGAAATTCTTCCAGTGTACCTCTGATTTAACTCCCCATCTAAATGTTTAAAATATTTAGACAGTGCTGGGATGGCAGATTCTCAACTCATTTTGTATTACATTTCTGTAGTAAACATCTCACTGTATTATTACGGCTCACGCAGGTGATTTTATGTCATACAGCATGGTGGCGTAAAAAGAGAGAGGTCACGTGACAGCATGTTGTCTATAAGGGAGTGGGGTGTGAAGTCCCCACAGGCAAAGCATTCCTGAGTTACCTACACAAGATATGTATTTCAATGAATCCCACAGAGAGCCACTATGCTTCCAAACAGGATCTCAGTTAAGATGTGTGGATCAGTGAAAAGAGAGAACAATGATGTTTGCACCAAGCCACCCATCCACAGTACCTTCATGGTAACACAACAAAGTATTATCAGGTAAGAACTGAACTCCTCCACTGATTGGATACAAGCAGAGTCTCAGAGCACAGGAGGCCTGGTGAAAGGTGGAGCAAAATGAATTATGGATGTTCTAAGGGATCCTGAGATAAACCTACGGGGGCCAATCTCTACATGAAGGAAATTAACCAGAACATCAAATTACTACAAGAACTTAATGGGTGCAGTACTTTAAGGTTCACCTTTAAGCTTTAGTTACCCCCACCAAACACATGCACCCTTTAACAGCTCAATGTGAGTTCAGTAAGAGGCTGCCTGCAGCATCAACATCTACAAAAAATGGTTAAGAGAAAACCAAACATGAGTTACTACATTTTATTTCCCTTTGGCATAAATAAAGTATTTTTGAATTGAGTTGACTGGCTTTCATTGATTTTTAGAGATTCTCAACTTTTTCTGTTCCCTAACTCTAACGACAACCCAAATCTAGCTGTTAGCAGTGCATAACACTTACTTTAATCAAAGTTCAGTTCAAACATTAGGCCTTAACCTACTGTAATTGTTTGCTAAAAAGGAATTGATGACCAGGAAAGTGTCCTGTCTTTGATTCAAACAAGCCTTAATTTATTGGTGAAAAGAGAAAAATGGTTCACACTCTTATGCCAAAACAGAAGACAGACAGAAAGCACCCCCCGGTACACACACACACACACCAAAAGCTTGGCTGTCAGGTCAAAGCAAAATGCTGACTGCAACTTTTAGGTCAGAGCTGAATAGATGTTTCTCTCAGTCCTAAAACGACGCTGCTGGAGTTCCAACTGACAGGATATTTGAAAACATTAGTAAAAAGGTTTTATTCCAAAAATTAAAACTGCTGGAGATCAAATTTTGAAAACCATGCCCAAGACCAAAGCAGTAGAAAATCCAGGAGTTGTAAATGTTGAGGTAACTTTGATTCCCAGAATGCCTTTTGCCAACCTGGTTGTATCTATTATTCCGATTTTAGCAGCAAAACACCCCTTATAATAATGTGATTCATCAGAGTTTATACTTTACTTCCACAACAGGGAGCACTAGTTGATTTTCATTTGACTTGTTTTACATTTGAACCACATTTTTGTTTGCATATGTGTCTGACACAGAGCTGAAGCTCCAGCTTTAGGGTTTTGTTTCAGGGAATGAGTAAGTTTGACACCTAGGTTCTTCCAAAGTTATTAAAACCTTAACTATTTTATACATTGATATAAATGTATCAATGTATGAGATATTTATCCAGAGAGAGCTTTCTATTAGCTGTGAAATGGATCAATCAACTCGACTCAGCCTTTAAAACTGAAAACATTTATTTAAAAGAAATAGAGTTGTGTTGTATATTGTTCCTTTTAGAAATGTTGATGTACTTGTTATAGATATGGATTATGTTAATCTAGTTTACATGAAATCAAATGAAACAACAGAATTAACCTTTATTGTCCTTCGGTGATTATAGACAGGACACTGTCCAGTGGAGGCCATTTTAAAAGAACAGGAAAAATATCTGTGCACTTATTAAAAATAGTGCAATAAAACACATTGTCCAACATGATGTTATGTTTGCCTAAATTGCTCTGTCTCCCACACCTGTGCTGCCAAGCAAATACCCTAACAGAGCACTGGCCTTCCTGATTAGATTAAATAATCAGACCAAGTGGTGGTTCTAGAAAAACATAAAACAAAAAAAAAACAAGGCAATAGTTTAATATTTCATATATAGTAAGAGAGACGCAAAACCAAAGAGTCACTTGTGGCTCTTCACAGAACTAAGTACATTTAGTTCATTTAAACTTTTATGTTGCTCCAACTGAAAATTAGTATTTGGTTTAAAAATATTCATTTTATTGACCTAAAAGTGAAAGAATCCCTAACCATGAGGAAAAGTGCAACTATAATAATTATTTGCTTAATAATTATATCCTAAATGATCACATAAAGCTATTCTTTGGACTACTAGGTCAATGTTCATTGATAATTCAGGAATGTTACCAAATTATGAAAAATATAAATTGAAGTATAAGTTACAAGTTAAATGACAATGATAAGTTTTAATCAAATCAGATTAGATTCAACTGTAACAAATGAGAGTAAATATAATGTTTATATTATTCAAATAACATTTAACAGATGAAAACTGTGATTTTACCTAAATATAAGTGAAGCTATGATCTTAATTTTAAAATCATTACTAAAACAGATCTGTAAAGAAAAAAATGAAATGGGTAAAAGGTGTCATGATGGGTTTAAGGGCTCAACCCACATGCAGAACACCACACGGATAACAGGGGAAAAAGTTCAACAGTTTAT
>JAUZNJ010016247.1:0-43269 GCA_034780135.1 Jordanella pulchra
CTTAGACAACGTAGCCCCTTTAAAAAAGAAAATCTTAAAAAATAGAAACCTGGCTCCTTGGTTTAATACAGAGCTTTGTACTTTGAAGCAAAATGCAAGGAAACTGGAGAAAAAATGGCCTCTACATGCCTACAGGAATCCTATCTAGTCTGGAAAAACAGTTTACTGCTGTATAATATGACCCTTCGTAAAGCAAGAGCAGCATATTTCTCCTCATTAATAGAGGAGAATAGGAATATTCCTAGATTTCTTTTTAATACAGTGGCCAAACTTACCCAGAGCCATAGCTCTGTTTGAATCATCCATTCCCCTTCTTCTTAGCAGTAATGATTTTGCAGGATTCTTTATAAATGAGATTGAGTCTGTTAAAAATAAGATCATTGGTACTCCTCCAAATATGAAGGGTACTCCTCCAAATATGAAGGGTACTCCTCCAAATATGAAGGGTACTCCTCCAAATATGGAGAGGCTGCATCTGAGGTAATTATAGAACCATATTATGACACATATTGATTTTCAAATATTGTCCAGCTCTATTTACTGATATTATTAAAACTCTGTACATTTTTCTACCCTTTTAAGACCATGAAAAGTTGACCACAGTGCAATCATTCCTTCTCCATCTTAGTCAAAGATTACTTTCACATCCCTGTAAAACCAACTCAGATAAGCAGTGGAGTATAAATAGATGAAAGCATGACTTAAAAGTAGATTGAAAACAAAACAAATGTTCAATCAATATAAAGGAATTTCCCTCCTTAAGATCTTTTTAACCTTTTTTGAAGCTCTTAAGAAAAGGTGTGAGGTGTTACACAAAAGTCTTATTCACAACTTTTCTTCATTAAGCTGTTAAAGAATTTTTTTCGTTAATTTATTTCAATTTAACTTTAAACAAAGTGAATAGGATAACATCATTGCTGTTTAAACCGGCAAAAATACATGTTTAACCTAAAATGGGCTTTAATTCCTTATCAGTCTGGTAAACTGATTTTTATTCCAATATGCTTTTAGTTTTTTTAAGTAGCCTTTTCAGACCGCACCAATCAGAAAACTGGGCTTTGCTGCTTCATAATAACACCTACAGTTAACATGAAATCCATGTTAGTCAAACTATTTCCAACAGCGGATGCTAGTAGAATACCTAAAAAAAAACATATTTTAGCAACATTTATCTGTGGGTTTTTGGATAAAGACTCCCCCTCTGAGGTCCCACCTACACAAACTGGTCCAGTTTAAAACGGCTCCATAATCCGAGTGTTTCTAGCAGATGAGCCTCCAGCTGCTCTTTTTGCGGGTCAAACTGGGATTTGTGTGGTTGATTACTGCCCAGTGCTGCAGATATACCCACCCATGGTTTGACTCAGTGTGTGTGTGTGTGTGTGCACCAGAGGATTATCTATATTAGCCATGTCAGATAAACACATGTGGCTGGCGCAGATGCTGTTGAAAACCAATCTGTACAGTTGAAGTGTGTAAAGCTAGAAAAACGTGGGGGACACATTCAGAACTAATATAGAAAAAAGAGCTAAATGTACTTTGGCTTTTGGAGACTGCCTGAGGTCTAAGTGGGTTAAACACTAGCTGTGTAGCTGATTATTGGGTGTCGGGAATCTCCCACTCTAGGATCATAATTTGACGGCTCACATCCGGAATCTGGAATTCATGGCTGCAGGATGACATCCATCTTTGGATGTTATTTCAGTTACCGAGAGACTGAGAGTATACCCCATTTCACTTCTAGGTGTTTGCATTTGACTTTGCTGCTCTGAGGCATAAAGGTGAGTTTTAACACAACACCCAGATGGAAAGACATCAAGAATCACCCTAGAGAAGTAACTGCTGCTACAATCTGGGAAGAGTTACAGCTCATTTCCAGACCGTATACGGTCATTAATCTTTGCTGAGAGAAAAATATCTGCGAGTTAAGAAAAAACAGCTAAATATTTCAGACAGTAACACTAGGAGTGGACTACTAAGCAAATCAAACCTAATATCCTTGTGAGTAATTACAAATCCACCTTAAGGTTCCCAGTAGTGCTACACAGCGATGTTTACACTCTAAGGTGGACATCCACTTAGAGTTCACCTTCAGTACGTCTGCAAATGGAAGTATACCCAACTATTCGGCTTTAGGAAAAGTTCCATTTTAGACCATACTGACTTCAGTTGACATGTTGAATGTTGATGTCCATAATGTATAGGACATGTACAAGACTAGGAAATGACTTGTGGTGCATCTGAAACCACTGAGGCCGAAACTATCTTCTGTCTAAGAAAAATTTAGCAGCGTGACTCAGATTTGAAGTTTCCTTTCATACATATATGACCAAGCAGACTGTTTGGGTATAATTATGAGTTTGTAGGAAAATAAATCACAATATATCAACAGGAACAAAAACAGTCCCTTGTTGGTAGAACTGTTGATATCTGATAATATTCTGCATCCCTACTTTCTTTTTACTATACACAGGTCTGAGTATCTATTTTCCTCTCTGACTTCTTGCCTCTTTGTAGGGTTGATATAAACTTTTTAAAGCTTTGTAGAGTCAGGTCTTTGTCTTGGCATTGTCACTACTTAAATAGTCAGTAGTCATCAGGTTAACACCAGTCGGTGTAAATCATAGATTCTGTGGTGCTTCACACCCAGTTACTGTGGTTGTACTTGGCTGATTTAGCAGTTACACCCTTAAATTACACATTTCTGTTGCCAAAACCAGGTTGATTCCTCTGTGAACCTTTAAAAATGACATTTTGTCTCTTTAGTTCTTTGACACCGGAGATGCTGACAGTTAACCTGCTTATCTGGAGAACAGGCTTTCTCCAATTTGTCATTTCTTATTGTTTTTCTCCTCTGCCTGAGCTCAGAGAACAACTTCCACCAACGATCTTGCTGTGAAAAACAAAAACCTTTGCTTTGAAATATAAGTTCAGGGGGATGTTGTCACAACTAATTTTTAACACAAACTGACTTGGATCCAACGAAAAGCGACTGCTGGTGTTTCTTTCTTTCAGGTTATCAATCATCTCTGCACAGGTTAGACCTCCTGCTCGGAGTTGGAGAGGAGCTTTTCTTTTTTTAACATTAATGCAGCCGCACCAGATTTGGACTGAGCTCTGCTGGTTAAAGATTTGGTTTCTTCTCACATTCCTAGAGCTTTGTAAGAGGGCATAAATGGGAGTCACTTGATGAAAATAAGTAAATAAAAGCAGTGCAAAGAGAGAGAGGATGTTTTGTCTAGCTCATTTAGTCCAAAGTTTGCATAAAAAGACAAATCTGCAGAGAGGCCGAGCAGCAGGAGTTTTAAAGATCAGCTCCTCTCAGATTGAAACCACATTGTTGCGGCAGCTCATGCTGGTATTTCCTCCCTGTCAGAGCACTTTGGGATGCTGGGTGGAGCGCTGACAGGGGAATGCGAGTGCCTTGCCAAGTAGCACTGCAGCTGACTCTGGTTCAGCACATGGATGGAAATACCTCTGCTACTCCGGCCATGCCAGGCAACAGACAGCTGTGCTGCTTTGGAAAGAAACCCCATCCCTCACTGACCGTCATCTCCAGTACATACCAGAGGTTTCTCCACTTCATCCTTGTGATGACTCCTCCCATTGATCTGAAGTAGTTATATTACCTTATTGTAAAAAAAAACTTTATCTTCAAAGCTGCACAAACAACGGATGAGAAAAGGATATCAATAAATCCTTCAGGGATATTAGTGTCAATAAATATTTTTTTTTCCACTTCTCTTTGCATTTCATATAGAAGTTTGAGCTCAGACACTTTGAGCATCCTAGCCAACAGTTGTTTCATACCAAAACCACATGTTTATAATTATAAACTGATGGTGATATCATGATGAAAGTTAGTCCAGTTTTACTTATGAACCATTGCAAAGATTAAAAGGGATCGTTTCATGTCTGCCTGGTTTTGTGCACCAGTGTCTTATTTTCTAGTTACTAATTTGCAGAAGAGTCATAATTACTTCTACATTAGTGTACATTATTTTAAAGTTGGTGCCATTTCAGGTCTTTTAAGGGTTTTTTTTTTCTTCTGGATTCTAGCTGCTATTTTTAGCCCACATCTTGTTTACTTAAGACTAACCTATAAAACACATAGATGGTAATGTCTGCTAAACTCAGTTTTGTATTAAAATATAAGAAATGTTTTGAATAGGATCTTTGCTTCTGAGCATTTTTTCGCAAGTATGCAGTTTTTATTTAAATCTAAGATAAAAATAACAAAGATGAAACAATTCTATTGACAGACAAATACATTTACCTAAATGAGGTAATTCTCTAAGAGCTGCCAGTTAAAAGCTTGATGTCCAGTAAATCAGGAGTTCCCAAACTTTCCGAAGGCAACCTCCTGCAAGGGCAGGGCGCCAGTATTTTTACAGTCTGTGTCAGAAATAAACACCTCTAATAACATCACTGGATGTTGGTCCCAAAATGGCCAGAGGTCATTCCCAACAGGAAGTTTAGTTTAAGGTTTCTCATCCAGCAATGTTGGTGTTAGGCTTAGACGTCATAGGACAGGATAAATGTAGTTATGAAGTAATGTTTAGATATTAGATCCACTGAAGTTGGGTTTAGGTTTCCTTCAAAAGTCCTGGTGT
This sequence comes from Jordanella pulchra, assembly GCA_034780135.1. NCBI lineage: Eukaryota > Metazoa > Chordata > Actinopteri > Cyprinodontiformes > Cyprinodontidae > Jordanella > Jordanella pulchra. Next base: position 4,611 of record JAUZNJ010016247.1, read on the forward strand.
AAACGTTTGTTTGTGTTTTAGAAAACTGTATTTAACTTAAAAGCCAGATTAATAGAGTAGCACGCAGGTTTGACTCTCATTGTCTGGGGCTGCTTACTTGTGCTTATTCCTCTCAAAATCAATGAAAATCGGGCGTGCAGGTGGAACAGTGGTTAGCGCGCACGACCCATGTATGGAGGCCTTAGTCCTCGACCCGGGCGACCCAGGTTCGAATCCGGCTTGTGGTCCTTTCCCGCATGTCTCCCCCCCTCTCTCATCCACCCTTTCCTGTGAGCCTACTGTCAGAAAAACGAGCCACTAGTGCCGTAAAAGCTCAAAAAAAAAAATCTATGAAAATCAAGTTCCTTTCTCAGTATCTAGAATACTTGAGAAACGTCCAGCATGTCAGAAACACCATCTCTAGGTGCACCCATCTCTGCAGTCTTTGCGCAGCTGGAACTCCACAAATCAGTGACCAGTCACGCTTTGATTAACATATTTTGTTAGCCAAGGTACATCTCTCAAGTTGTGTAAAACCTACAGAAATGCAGATATTTATTTTTTATTTCCTCCTTGTTTAAATAAAAATGTTTGTATAATTTCATACTTTTTAAGTTTAAAGGTGTAAACTCAAACAATGGTAGTTTTTGTCAATATAATTCTAATTATTAATAAAGCAGTAGCAATGGTAATGGTAAATTTGAATATTTATTGTGACAAATCTTGGTAAAAATTACATAAATTTTATAGTATATGAGTTTTTACATATTTGAAGTATAATTTGGAAGAGTTGTAGATAAAATGTATTTTTCTAAAGCACACTGTACAAACTCTGGTGACGTAAAAAGTTGTCCTCTGACAGCCCCTCAGCCTCTGGCAGCCAGCAGGGTGGCCTCAGTCTTGTTATTTCTGCCTTTAGCTGATTTATTTCCCATTAAGGAAAAGCCAACTGAAATCTGTGTGAAAATCTAGCTCTGTTTGATGGTTTTACAAACCAGTGGATTATACTGTGTGAGTGAGAGTTTAATCTGCAGGAATTATGTTAATTTGTGTTGAGAGATTTTGGACGGCTGTGATTATGGGCAAGGGTGTTTGTAAAATGGATGGACACCACCCCCACTGAAAGCTGATTTTTATTTACCACGTTTGTGCTGCCGTCACTCTGAAAGGCTTCCAATCCCTTCAACCTGCAGCTTTATTTATCCAGTTAAAGATAACACATGTTCTAATCCAGTAACGCCCTCATTCACCGGTTTGTGGCCTCTGGGCTTCACTACTGGAGCAAACTGGCTGCTGTTTATTGTTGGACGACTCTATTATTTCCACACCCTGATTTTCAGACCAGTTCTGCCCATTTTTACCTGTTAAATGTTGGTTTTCTGAACTCCCACCTCCTGATCAGTAGATCAACAAGCTAAAAACTTTGGTTTTAAAAACCAACCCAGACTGGATTCCTGTTGTTTATATAAACAAAACGTCTAAAAGGTTCATTTTTTTAGATCTGTTAAAGGAAGGAGATTCTCTCTGCTGTTTTTTAGGATTTTGGTGGACACAGCTGAGATCCACACTCAGCTCCACTGACAGCCACAGTCTGGGTCACTGCTTCCTCCTCCTCCTCCTCCTCATCGTCCTTTTCTTCACATCGCAGCTGGCGGATGTAATTGAATTGAGGAGGAAGCTCTTTCGTTGGCATGCAGCGACACAAATGATGGGGACTCATCACCTGTGGCTGTTTTTATTTAGTCTTTAGGGTTCTTTTATTCATGCGAGTTTATTGCCATGTGCACCCCCCCTCCCCCCCCTCCCCACACATCTGGAACAGAAATATCCGGTTCAACAGCTTTTCTGCCAAAGCAATCAAGTTGCAGAGAGACAGTTTGTGTTTTTCTGGGCATTGGAGAGTTTTCCTTGAATGTGTCCAAATTGTTTCAGGCTCCGAACTCCAACCACAAACTGCCAACTATGGATCAAAAACATCCCTCTTATCATTTGAAATTATAGTCCGGCTGTTTCTCGCGGGATCTATTTGGTTTTATGTACAAATTTCTTTCTACTATGCAGTTTTGGAATTTTGAATGAATTTTGGAGAATAAAAAAAAAATGGATTGAAACTATCACAGGAAAGGCACGTCCTAAATAATGACATAAAGAAGTGTGCTACATGTTTATGGGATCTCCTCATCATTTCCCAATAATAATGGCTTACTATAGGCTCTCTCTCGGTCAATGTTGAAGATTTAAAAAAATAGGAATGAATTCCTTTGGATTAAGGCTCATCCATTTTTGTCTTTTAAAAAAAGACGCTGCTACTAAAAGCTACATGTTGAAAAGCAAGAACGACCTTTACAACAATTATAAAACTCCTGCCTACCATCCGGCTGTTTGGGAAACACATCAGAATAAAAGTTCTTCTTTCCCACCTCAGCAAACATAAATATGAGGTTTAATCAGATGAAGCAAACAATGAACTTTCCAGCAATAAACTCAGAATAATGGATCGAAAGTAAAACAATGGAGGATATGTTTCCAAGCACCCTGTGTCAACTGTAGAGTGCAGTTAAGGTTATATGATGCTGTGGGCCTTTTTTCTATCACATAGGTCTATAAAGGACAATGCAAAACTGAGTATTTGAAATATCCCTAGATTTAAGCCAAAGATGTGCTGGTCTCTTTCAGAAAGAGAGACGTTTGTTTCCTTTCATATCAGTTCCAAGATAGAAAACCTGGAAGATGATCTGGAGAGAAACGGTCAAGTTCTCTCTCCATCTTCTCCGAATAGCAGTAATTGGGAAACCTACAGCTATGGTGCATCAGTTCACAATGCTTGTAGGTTCTTTTAAATGCAGTTCATCTGTGCAGCATTTGACACACTTAGAACAAAGTGGATAGCGTAGACTTCTGGTGTTCTGAGGAAGGTTTGTTTTTTGGCTCGGTGATTTATATTGTTGCTCAGTGCTTGTGCTTCATTTTGATTCAACTTTGCAATCCTAAGACAAGCGGCCATTTTCTATAAAAGGAGACTTTCTCTGTTAACATGCTTCTGTTGTCCAACCATGAGCTTTAATATTTAACATGCTGAGGTCTGTAGAGTCTCTGATGCTGTTCTTGGTTTTCAGGTTAGATTTTCTGAGCATTTCCCGCTCTGACCTTTGGAGGAGTTTCCCTTCCTGAGAAGATTGTTAGCTGTGTGCAATGCTCTCTACTTGTTAATGATGGACTTTACTTGGTCCAGAAATGTTCTGATCCTTTCCCAGATGAACGAGCAGCTGCAGTTTCTCATCCAAGGCTGACGTGGTTCACTATCAGCATCTGTATGGACCAAACCAGCCAAAACGCCTGCGTTTTATATAGCTTCTCATATTAATCATGATCAGATAAACAGAGCTTCTGATCAGCAGCTCTTTGTTGCATCTTTTGCTCCTAAATATTAAGCCCAGTTTTGCCTCATGAAGATTGTTATTTTTAGGCAATTGAACCGGAATGAAACCCGTTCGTATCCTACATATATTTAAACTCTGGGCAGGTTGTGAAGCTCTATCATTAGGAGTCTTACAGTCTGCAGGAGATCACTTTTTCTTTCCTGGTGGCTCTAATTTCAGCGGGAGCCGTCCGGTTGGGACAGATGAACAGCCGGGTCAGAGGGTGAGGATGTTAAACGGAGTCAGTTTGTTTATGTGATTTATGTGTTTGTCAGAAGTCTAACTGTCGCTGCCTCAGCCCTGAAGGTAAATATCACAGGACTGACAGCCGGCTCGGCTTCAGGCACAGGTGCAGGCCTGCTATTTGCATGTGGGTGTTGGTGCTGCTGGACCCCAGCAGGATCGACTATCAAAGGTTCTCGCGGTCTATTTTGGGAGTTTTACTCTTGGAGCTTCACATCTCATCTCATCCCTTGTCCTCTCCAACTTCAGGAGGAATTTTTCAAATCAAAATCTCAGTTTATCAACTTTCTTCTGTGTGAGCCTCTGATCTATTTCTGGAGTAGGTCAATTACTAACACAACACAACATCTCCTCCCACGTAAACACACCTTACATCCGTGGTAAAGCTCTGCCTGTATCCAAGCGTGATATCTGGATGGGGAAAAGTTCATGTTGACGAAGGTAGACTGTTTCAGCAAACTAAAAGGTCAGCTGACTCCACCTGTAAGCTGAAACAAAAACTGAACTGCACTTATTTGCATCCAGAGATCTAATCTCGGTGAGCGAACGGCCAAAACAGGAGCAGGACATTTCAACTTTGTTTACTGCTGGCTAATTCCATGAGCTAAAGAGAGACGTAAGTTCTTCTTCTTCTGTTCTCAGTTGGTTAAACATTACTGTTCAACCAGTTAATGTTGTGGTCAAGCAGAGGCAGGTTAAGGAGCAGCAGTGGCGTCACTTTGTAGTGATGAATGTTCAGCATCAGAACTGGCTGTCATTTTCTAACATATTGGTCTGGACGTCATGTGAATCCTCAAAGTTTGTCGCCATCCAGTTGCCGTTCCATGCGTTTGGTGATGTGACTTTGATGCAGTGCAGGATTATGGGATTTTAACTAAAGCAGAAGCAGGAACCGACATCTGCAGTGTTGTGGGTTTTTCTAACAGTATTGAAAGTGTAGGAAGGACATATTATATTGGTAAAAATTGATTATTTGCCATAAAACTAATACTGATATCAGACATTGATGATTGCCTGTGTGCACATCAAGTATTATTGTTATTGTTTTCACACTTTGCTTTTATGTATATTGGATTAATTATTTACTATTGAATATTTTCAATCGTCTTCATGCAACTTAAGGCGTTTCATTTACCTTGCATGAATTGTCGCAAGATTTTTTAATTCACAAACTCCCGAGTGTAGATCTAAACATAAGGCAATGGAGACATTAGTCTCGATACAGAAATGTTTCGGACCAATGAAATGCAGTGGTGTTTATGACGTCAACCACAACAGGAAGGCTGATGCAAAACAAAGATGGCAGAGCCGGTTTTAGCTGTAATATCTTTTTATTTATTTATTTTTTTTTTTTAAAAAAGAAAAAGGATGTGAATTGTCCTTTATTGAACAGGAAAGATGTTTGCATGATTTGATTAATCAGTTATCTCTAAGAGTTGTGAGACAAATCAATAATGTGATACTTCACAGCTGCTGCTGTGATTGGCTAAAAGCTCGACGTAGAGGCAGGTCCCACTTAGTGATTTACCCAATCGGATCTCACACAAGCCTTTCCAGATGGATACTGTGTAAAATTCAAATTTATTAATTGGGTTTATGCCAGTTTAACTTTTCATTTGTGGTGAAATCCAATTCAAAAACACTTTATTGATCCCAAAGGGAAATACAACCCAAAAACTCTGTTTATGTCACTTTACCTGCCTTTGCACATACGCAATATTTTTGATATTTTTTATTCTCTGTACATACTTAACATCTTTTAAATTTTCGACTCTCTTTTTCCACTGTACTGTTCACGACAATGCAATGCTGCAATTTCCTCACTGTGGGACAAATAAAGGATTATCTTATCTTTTATGCCACTGGGTTGTTCATAATTTGGAAGACAATATTTCCAGGTCTTTTGTGTAGAATTGCTCAGTAAGTTTTGTTGTAAGCTAATCTCTTACTGCAGAAGTTGTGGGTTTGAGGAGGTTGTTCTGCTGTAATGTGAACCTCTGCCTCATTATCTGCGTTTGCATGTTTTTTGTTTCATACAAGGTTTGTTGCAAACTGCAAGCAGGAAATTTTGTGGATTTCTTTCCAAACAAAGAAATCCTTTGTTCCATAAAGATATTTGTAGACTTTCCGATTATTTACGATGCATCAATTCAGAACACGTCACTCAAGGGAGTCAATTTAATCATGTTATACAGTCTGATTGGTTGATTGCAGGATTGACTCGTCCTGAATGAGCAAAAAAAGCAGATTCAGCTACTTGAGTTGTGGATCTCTGCAGTTGTTTCAGAATTAGGAAGGATCTCCTCACTTAAAGCCTTGACTTGGTAGGTTTTCGTCTTTGTTTTTGTGTTTCTGCTTTAGGAGGAGAGATGGAACAGGTCCGCACTTTACTTTACACAATTGTGATTACGTATATATCACATAAAATACATTAAAGTTGAGGAAAACCAATCAATAGGTGTAAATACTTTTAAAGCTCGATTTTCTTTCACTGTAAAGGTGGAAAAGAAACACTTTGATTGATTTAAGATGTTCACTGTTAAGATCTGAAACAGACAGCCTTTAATCAGAGGTGTGTGCAGAGTTTAGATTCTCTCTATTTGATCCAAACCATGTTGTAATCTTCCACATTAGACACATGACACTCCGGCTGTATGCGCTGGAATAACTGACCCCGTGACCCAGATTTTCCACAGCGAAAAGCTGCACTCTCATCACAAGACGATGATGAGGGGACTTTCCTTGGACCTGGCTGGTTCACTGAAGGAAAACTGCAACAAGAGATGTTCGAAGCCCTTAAGGACACGCTCGTCTATCTCTGCCTCCCGCTTTCCTTTGGACCGTCTGTTTTCTGTTCGAATGCAGGAAGTGAGATCACCCTCCTGGGTTTGTTTTGATTTGGGATGACTTCATTAGTTTGGTTGATCTCACAGAGCCTCAGAGCTTTGAATCTGGGAAACGTTTGATTTCCTGGTAGTTTGAGATACAAAAATAGGGGATCAGTAAATACAGAAGGGTTAGGGTCCTTCGCTCTGGGTTCTTTAGAGCTGAACTTTACACCATGTGCTTTGAATTTTATAGTTTTTTTGTTTATTCAGAACTACCAGCATTAAAATGTTTTTGTCTTGCCTGAGTTGTGTTTTATGTTTTTTTCCGATGCTGTCCCCGCCCCCCCCTGTCGACTTTATTCGTCTTTTTGTTTCTGGTGGGCTCAGAGGTCAGGGTTCACACTAAAAGAGGGTCTGGTTCTGAAGCCAAAGTCCAAACTAAAGGAAGAACTACGCTGCTGAAACAGAAGAAAAATCTCTGTTTTACTTTAAACATTCCAGAATAAAAAGCTGAATTTTAAGGAAACCGACCATAAAAGACAAACTTCCTTCCCTTTGATGTTGTGGTGGTTGATGTGAAATAGCAGATTAAAGTGTCTGATCTTGACGTTGCATTCGTCACTGTCTGCTCTGCACGTCAGAGTTCAGCTGTCAGGCAGATGTCTCCTCTGTTCTTTGGGTACAGACTCATTCACAGGACAAATCGGCTCCATAAAAATCTTTTTGGGGAAAAAAACAAACGAAAAAAAAAAAACAAAAAACACAGCAGAAACTAATTCTTTGTGTTTCTGCATCAGTTGCCTGATGAAGCCAAAGATTGAACATCTCCTCTGTTTGGATGGCAGTTATTGTCAGAGCAAACAAAAGAGGCGGGAATCAAACATCCCCTGGGTGAGTTCATCCTTTGCCTCACCTCCCTGTGAAGTCGGCCGACAAACAAACTAATTTGTTTGTTTTGCTGATGTCACCGGGCAGCGTGTTTAGGCAGGTTGGACCGAACCAACAAAGGGGGGGAGCATTTCATTTCATTTTAAACCAACACACAGAGCCTCTCTTCATATGACTCTGAACTCAGGTGGAGGTGAAGCAGCTGTCAACAAATCTGCTGTGGAGCGTGCACGGGGGGCGTGCACGTGTGCGTTTGTGTTAACAACAAAGACAGCAGTGAAATGTCATCAGACACTTTCAGCCTTTTGTCTTCAGAGGAGCTCCAGCCTCTGATCTCACTAACGAATATGCTGCTGCTTTCTGGCTGTGTGTTTAATTAAGACAGTCTGTACGTGTGTGTGTGTGTATGTGTGTGTGTGTGTGTGTGTGCTGATGGGGAATAAGCAACCGGTGGTTTCAGTCTCAACCACAGAAGAGGAATGTTTCTAACTCCTGATCACTCTCAGAGTTGTGCTCGGTGAGTAGCTGCAGGACTCTCTTCATTTTCAATCACTTCTTTCACCTGATTGGAGCTTCATAGCTGCAGTTTTACCAAACCTTAAAGAAGAATTCATGAAGACCTGATTTTATTCTCTGTTTCTCATGTTTAATTCCTCTTGCTAAAGGTCTCAGCTCAAGGATTTTTTATTTCGTGTCATCGGCTGCGTCTCTCACTATGATGTCATACTGCTATGCCGACCATGTTTTTAGAGCTGCAGGATGATCCTTGCAGCTGTTTCTGAGTAAACAATGGATGTAAGCGCCGTGTGCTGACGTATGCATGTGGAACCCCTCGCTGGGCAGAATTTAACCTGGACTCCAATTATTCCGATTTAAAACCAGCAGAAACTCTAAAAGGGCACCAAGGACACAGTTATCTGTGTATGAGCAGTTATTTATGCTTCTAGAACGACAGTTGATAAAGAGTTGGAATATTGACTGGACATAGTTGAGGTTGTTCCAGTTTTATATCTTGGAGTAAAATAAATAACATATGGGTTATTTTTCTATCATAGTTTGCAGTGGTTTTGCAGCATATAGAACACATACAGCATGAGGCTGAAAAAGTTGCTTTGTTTGTGTTTTTCAGCCTCTAGTATTCAACGTTCCCCTTCCAGCAGCAGCCTACTGTCTGCTGAGATATTAACTCTGTATTCTCCTTTTTTTGAGGTTTGTTTTCACCAAACCTGAGCTTATCATGACAACAAACTTATATCTCACTTGTTCAGGGTACAAATAGTCGCATTTGTTGTATGTATTTTTAGTATTACCACATACAATGTTTTTTCTTTGCAAATTAATCCTTCCTCCATTGGTGTAGCACCTCAGAAGACTCTTTAATCTTTGCTGAGTTGGTTTGCTTCATTTTGCTAATGTCAATATGCTTCCCTGTCTGGTAACCCTTCTTCATCATGCCTGGTTTTGTTAGATGGGGGGGAGGAGGTGTGAGAGAAGGATAAGTGATGCTTTCAGGAATGACACAATGACGTTTGGTGGTGGCATCTGAGCTGTTTTGGAGATCTCAAGTGAAACAAAGGTTGAGATATTGGATGAATATAGTTTTCCCAGTGCTGTTCTACACAATGGCTGCACTGTGGCGATGAGAAGGTTTAATTTGTCGAGCAAAGTTGTCGATGTTGGAAGGAATAAAAATGAGGAGTCTTCCTGCTGGCTATGCACAGCAACAGGTGGAGGTGGGGGGAGAAAACCTCAAAGGAAGCACTTCAATCCTTTGTCCTGCATCTTTTGCAAAAATTGCACCAATTGTATTTGCTAAATGGAAAATCTGCAATTTAAAAGAAACATTTTTTTTTAATTAAAGTTGCATCAAGATATTTATATTTTGCAAAACTGCAACAGAAACAGTTTTTCTGGCCTCATAAGAGTCATGTGATCTGCATCTGTAGCTTACTGCCTGATGAAAGACGAAGAAGACTGGGAACAGTTGGAGGATGATGGCGCCCTCTAGAGCTGCGGCTGAAATATAGATACATCTCATGTGTTTACATCCGCCGCTGCTATGTTGTTTTCAAAGTCATCATGTGAACAAACACACGCAGCTTTTAATTGGATTTCTTATTTAATAGAAATACTACAATTGTGAAAATCTGCATATTAGACATTTGTAGAACAACAAAACAGTTTTGAACTCATTTGTAATGGAAACGCAGCCATTGTGGCTTTACCTTTAAACATGAAACAGACGGTAAATCCGTTGATATAGTTCTATAATTATATAAGTCATTTAGTTGACCTGCGTTTTTTAGCATTTTGTTTCAACAGCTAAAACATTTAAATCAAAAGAAGAACTTTGATTACATGAGACCAAAGTATCTGAAAATCGTTCATATTGATCAGTTGCCTCCAAGAGCTAAACAACCTTCAGATCAGACGAGTTTGAGTAGAAACATCAGCTGATCTGGTTGCTTTGATGTTCTTTGTTTTGCCGTCATGTTTGGGTCTGAATTATTTCTGCCCATTAAGGAACTGACTGCACTAATAAAACCACATGATGCAGATTCATTTGCTCGCTGATGCTTCTGTAGCTCTTCCATCTTTGCTTTCTTACTGTGCATGTAATTTGGTTTTCCTGGACCCAGTTAGCGGTTTTGGATGTGCACTATAAATTATTTGAACTCAGGTTTGCAGTCCAGCTCTCGCACTTTATTAATGGTTGCTCATCCTTTGGTGTTCACCTGCATGATAACCATGGATTCAAACATATTCCTGTAACACTGATGTTACGGTTTTGTCTGCTGAGTCTATCAGAGCCTCTGCTGATTGTAGGAAAGAAATCATTAAAAACTCATATATTTTAATTTGGCTAAAAAAGAGCTAAAAGAAAAATCTATTATCAGGATTCAACATAAGAAAAATGTTTTTTTTTAACTGTTTTTAAGTCTGAAGTCATTTGTTAAACTGACGGTGTTGAAATGTGAAGCCGTCTGACAGGTATAGAGACCAGCAGGCTCTTTTTGAGCTGCTTTCTTCTGACTGTGTGAGTTTAGTGCTGACTCAGCTTGTTGTTTCTGTAAACACCTGCTGCCTCCAACCGCTCCGTCACTGGATCCTGCGGCGTGTTTGTGTTTTCCCTCCGTCCTCAGGGAGTCTTTGGGTGTTTCCTCCTGCTGGGGTTCTACTTGTTTTAATTAAGACAACCCCCTTTTTTTATCTCATCAGTATTTATTATTGACCACATTCTAAATATTATGAATAACTACTATAATTTTGAACATTAAAATGGGAAGATTTATGAAAAATACTTGTATTCCAAATTTTTTGTTTGTTTTAAAAAAAACAACATATAAAAGTATTTTTTTTTTTTGAAGTGGAGATTAATTTTTCTTACAGAAACTGTAAAGCTGTGTAAACTCAATGAAATAAAACTATTCCAGTAATTCCTTCCTTGCCATACGTTATAAGATTTATTGAAAACCTGATTGATTGGATGATTTTATCCATAGTAGGATCCCGTCACAAACATCCAACGGAAAGAGATCAGCCCTAAAGTTTGTGGAAACAGGCTCTGCTGCTGAGGCTTTAATTGTTAGATTCAGGCTGAAATACATGAGCGATAACGAGGACCTTAATAAAACGTCGATTGAAGCTTCAGTTGACAGTTTTTACAGAAGATTTATGAAGCTGCATTTGTCTCTGATCTTTGGTGGATGGTATTAAATCAGCTGTCTGTGAACTCCTCATGCAGAAACACCACAGGGAAGGATTCGGATTCACCAACAAAAAGCCCAAACAATTATTTCAGGGAAGGATTTTGTCTGATGACGGCTAGAAGATGCAGAGCATAAGGTTCGCTCCAGTTGTTACCTCTGCCAAGGAGGTTATGGTTTTAGTCAAGTTAGTGTGTTTGTCTGTCTGTTCATCTTTTGTACAGGAGACCCTGAAAAGCTAAACTGCCTCCACACATCTGGGTTCAGCCTGTCGTATGATGTAGAAACTGGCAGCAGGATTTTTTTCTGCATGGTCCAGTGTTATGTTACGATACCGGTAGATAAAAATCCTAAGATTTGTTTACCTTTTTCTTATCAAATATGGAATAAAGCATCTGTTGATTTATCTCTTATTACATGACTCTACCACGATTTCACTTTGCTTATTTACAACTAAAACAAATTACATTAAACACAACACAGACAGCAAAAACTTCAAATTAGGTTTTTCCAATCTATCATCAAATAAACAAATAATTTATTCTCCCATCTGCTGTTTTACAAAATAAAACAAACAGATTTTCTCTAAAACAGAAGATATGAATCAATCAAAGAAAACAGATTATTAATTAAAATATCCCAAAATAAACTTTATAAGGCCTGAAATACTTAGTATCAGGAGAGTCCTGTTGTTGAACACAAAAATCTCTGTGTGGAAGCCGAGTATGAAATGAGAAATGACTCAACAATCATTTTCTCTGCAAGTAATATGCAGTTTGTTTATGTACTTTGATAAATTGAGCAAAGGTTGAGCTGAAGCCTGTTGCCAGACATTGTGCATCACCTGGAGACGACGGCTGGAACCAGGGAAGGTCAGACCTCCATGCCTTTAGCTGCCTCAGCTTCCTCTCTGCTCAAACTAAAGCATTTACCAGTTCCCTCGTCTCTGCAGGGCTCAGATTCCCTATCGGAGATGCTAATTACCACCACATGCGCAGCCTTCACGCCACCGACAAACACACTCGCACCCCGTGGTTCTGGCGTCGTCACAAATGACGTCGGATTCTTGATGGAAGCCAGTTAGTTGTGTGTCTGTGTGTTTGAGAAGGATTTGTCGGGTCAGCCGAGCAAACGGCTTATTTTGCATGTTGGACAGATCTGCTGCTGGTTTAGTGTCACTTTGGGCTCATTTGTTCATCCCTCACTGCCTAAATCAGACAGAGCTCCTCGCTGTCTGTCCCTCTCAGTTTCAGCAGAAGAAATCTTTTCTCTTGTCACTTTCAGCTCTTAGGAACAATCGGACTGTTTGAGCTGAGATATTTAACCTGCAGCACTTTCTATGCAGGAAAAATGAATAATTACCAGTCATCTCTTTGGTCTCATTTGCAGCCAGATTTGATCTTTTTCCTACTAATGTATAATTTCACAACCTCCAGTGTGTAGGATAAACTAACGTCCTTAATAAATTGATGATAAAAAAGCTGTAAAGGTAGCAGAAGGTTTTTCTTTGCCGCGCGTCTCTTGCGCTCTCTCTCTCTCTCTTAATCCTATTTCCTGTCTGCTGACTGCTAAATATTAGCAACTTATGCAAAAAAAAACTGAAAAAAGCATGAATTTGGTTGATATTTTTAAATTCAAGCGGCCTCCTCTGATTAGAAAAGTAAACAACTCCTCCTACCATCTCTTTGAGCCGCTGTAAACAGATTAAACAGCTGTAGGATTTTTTTTAGGAACATTTTCGTCTAGTATTTTTTGACAATAGCTCCTCTAAAGGCAATGTTAAGCCTTCAGAATGACACCTTTGTGTTTTCCTTTTTTCAGTGCTGTCTTTTTTTCATTAATTCTCAAAGGTTAAATCTGAATGTCTTTGCATGTGCAGACTCAGCAGGAACTTCACTACAACATCTGAATCCATCAGGTTTGAGAATTAGTGCATGCAGGCTTTCTGCTGGGCGCTGCTCGCCTTGCTCTCATTTATCATAACACAGACAGTCATATTTTCACCATTTTGCCTTAACCTCCCTTGTGCACATTAGTCTTTTTTTTGGCAAAGATGTTATAAAACGAATCATTGTTGCCCATCGGTGTGATTATGGTTCCATTTCATTTAACGTTTAGAACAGCTGCTAATCTTCCCATTTAAATCTCAAAAAAGCCCAAGAGTTCCTTCTCGTGTTCTCCTGGCCACAGTTAGACTTTTAAATGCCACGGTTATGAAAGAACAGTTCATAATAAACCTGAGCAAGCTTGACTTGTGTGGAAGAGTTGAGGAGAAAACCACTTCCTTCTATGAAGAAATTAGTAGATAAGTTGCATCTAAAGGGAGCTCAGTCTTAGCGAATAATACCTTCAGATGAAGAAGAAGGCTCCACATCCTCTTCATCTTATAGAAACAATGACGGGTAAACCAATATTTTCAAACTGATGATAAGCTCTGCTTAAAAATCACATGATGAAAATGTTTAACAATAAATGTAAGATTTTTCTTTAAAGTTAGAACTTGCTTTGGTTTCAACACTATGAATTTATTTTAATTCCTGCTTCTGGTGGATTACTGTGCTTATGAATGTATCGGCCGCCTCTGTCTAAGGTTCATCACGGGGAACGGGTCTCATACTCACCTGTTTACATTCACAGGTGAACTGGGCATCACTAGCAGTCTGTAGACTTATACATTGGTACAAACATGATTCCTCTGATACAGTTTGTTTCTTTTATTAGAGAAAAAAGAGAAATCTTTTTGCTCTCTTATGTAAATCGTATTTTAAAAAGCTTGTTTAATTGAATCAAATGTTTTACCTTCTTGTAAACAGGTTAAACGGGTCGGTTAAATACTAGAATTGTGGCCTTCAATGTGAATATCTGTAAAATAAAGGTTAAATATCTATATTTTTTGAATGGTATATTAGCAGGAACACCCGATACGAGCTGTACCAATAATGGTGGAGGGGTTTTGATGTGGGTTAGCAACAGGACTCGTGCATCTTGTGTCCGTTCAGTCGCCCATAAACTCCTCTCTATACCAAAGTATTCTCAACCACTGAGGCTTGTGATAAATTTTCAAATGGATGCCAAATACAGCAGCAAATCTATGCAAATTTTCTGACAAGGAAAAAGGAATCAATGAGTTTTAACGGTCTAGTCCAAGCCCAAACCTCAAACCGACTGAAATGCTGTGGGGGTCTTAAAGAAAACTGTCAAGAAATGTATAAAAGCTTGATAAACCGAAGCAATTTGCCTTAGTTTTTGTCCAAAGAGCAAAGAGGTCTTTGTCTGCTCTAAACTACAGAGCTGGAGCCGGCTAGGTTCTACATAACTGAACGTTTGTCCATCTGTTCGCATTTTTCATCATTGTTTGTTGTTGCAAAGCAGCAATTTCTGATTTATTTTCCTTCCTGTCAGTTGGGTTTTCATTCAGATTTATTGTGGAGATGTTCATTTTTTTTCCCTTTTAAATCAGAACTATCTTCTGGGGATTAATCTTTGTTTTACACAAACTTCAACCACAGAGTTTAATGTTACAGTCTTAATAAAAATATTGTCAAGTTGAGTGGGTAAAAAAATATTAGGAGCTCTTTATTTTCAATTTTTTTCCCAGCATGCTTCACTTCCTGGGTTTTTACTTTCTTATAATTCTCTTATTTGCTTGCTGGGAAGAAACTCTGTTGGGTTTAATTACCTGCTGCTTATTTTTCAAAAACATTTTTCTGTTTTCTGTAAAACTCTAAAAATCGTGTGAAACTCCTCCTGCCTGTGAATCTCTGGAGATTTGGTAGCATATTTGCAATAATCTGTGAGATTGGATCCAGATGATCTTGACTTTGTTTTGAAATCTGCTGATTTATCACTGGATCAGCAGGTTTTGTGAGGTTGTGTTGAAGCTGAATTAAATGCACCTGTAATAATGCAGGTCCCAGTTGTACGTGTCTTCTTCTGCAAACAAACAGCACCATCTGTTTTATGTTTAAGGAAAACATTGACTCAGCATGCTGAGATAACCTCAAGTGCTTTAATCTAAACTCAGAAGTGTTCATTTGAATGCTGATTGTTTGTTTCCTTTTCTTTATTACTTTTATTAATTTATTTTATGCCATTACATAAATCTAGAGTTTGTGTTTCATTCATTTGCTGGTCCTGCTTAGTTAAAGGGTTTTAGTGATTCCAGAAATGTGATCCCCTATTTTATTTTTTCTTACAGGTGATATCACACAGAAGGGCTATGAAAAGAAGCGATCCAAGCTGATTGGAGCCTATTTCCCTCAAACACAAGGTAAAACTGACTTTTATTTCTTCTTCCCCAGCAGCTCTGATCAGTGGTTTAAGCAAGGGGTTAAAAACCAGTGTTGTTTTATAATCTCTCACAGTTTCCAACCACTTGTTGCTACCAATGAGTCACTTTATCCCCATAAATCAGATGTAATCAAAAGCACAGTAGAGTAAGACTTGATTTGGTTACCATAGCAATATTTGTTGTTTTCTCTTTGTGTCCTCTGGGTATTTGTAGTTAATATCAGCCGTAGCTTGTTGACACCAATGTTGTTGTTTAATGAGTTAAAGTGAGTTTATGGTGCAGTGAAAACACGTAATCAAAATCACTTCCATTGGTTTTTCTGTTGCTTTATGTAGCACCTGAATCAGATCATAAATAAATGTTAATGTAAAAAAAGACCTCAAATTATTATTTTACTTATTTAGAGATTAAAAGCTTTCAAAAAAAACAGGCTTAATGAAACAGTAGTTAGTTCCTGTTTTTTCCTTTTCATAACGGATGCAGGAAAGCAAACTAATGCCACAGTCAGATTTTTTGTAGTGAGGAAAAGCAGCATTAAATCTTCCAATTTACCATATATGCAGATGACACACATGTTGAAGCTAATAAACTATATCACTGTATTTCTCTAAATATGTTCATTTATTCCTGTGAATCATAAAAGGAATGATTCCTAAAACACATGCTTGAAGCACACCTAATGGTAGAACTCATTAAGTTGGACACACAACTTTAACACCATTAAGACCATTTACAAAACAAACCAGTCACTAGGTTTTAAAGGACTTAATTGAAAAACCTAAAAAAAAAATAAAAATTTTTTTTTCTTTTTTTTTTTTTTTATAAAACCAGAATAATTTTTTTTAAAGAAATTGCATCTTAGTCAAACTTTAAGATAAGCACATATAGTGCTGGTCATCTGCTAAAACCGGATTAACTGGGGAATAACGAGAGGTTTCCAAGTTTTTAAAGCACATCTTCTAGTAAGCAGAGTTTAGAAATGATTTCAGGTTTATTTAATGGAGCTTGATCACCACCTTTTACTATGGCTACTGGAGCTGTTAAGAAAAAAAAGTAATACAATGATCTAGAGCAAGTGGGCTTTTTGTTTCCCTAAGTCAGATAAAATACCTTCAGAAGCAGAAACCCTGGTTATGGTCAGGTAAATGTTAAACGATTAAGAAGGATTTTAAACTCTCATACAGCTCTTCTTATTTTTCTTGGTAAAAAGTGTTTAACTCTTGGATCCAGTTTCAACAGACTCCCCATATTACTCTATTACCACCTAATTACATCTATATTAATAAATCTTGTGTAATTGAAGTGACCAGCAGGGGGTGCTGCAACCCTCTTATCTTACTTCTAAAGGCACTGAAACATTAATCTCACATAAATGTCGGTTACTACACCTCATAGCATCCATCTAATTTGAAGTAATCCTTGCCTATTTTGCATACCCAAATGGAAAAGGAAATAACTAAGAAAATGTAAGGCCAAATTACTTTTGTGACACATCATTTGAAAGCTATCACCTTCTAGGTTCTGAAAATATAAATGAGAATAGTGAGACTAAAACACAGCCTAAACCGCAGCAGTTCAAACATTACTTTTTTGGTTTGTTTTTTTCTCTCAAAAATAATTAGTTTTATTAGAATAACAATATAAAAGGCACAATTGATAGCTGGCATGTGAAACTAAATTACAATTATTCTGCATCATGTCAACAAGTATAAAAAACATCAGACCTCTGGGTATAACAGTGTCAGAGTTATGGGACTTTTAACTTCTGATGCCACCAGTGTCTCCAAACCTCTCCAAATGTACCAAATCCTTTTACTCCAGTGTTTGACCCATAAAATCACACTGAAGTACTTTGACAAAACAAATTTGAAACATATCTTTTTCACCTTAAGTATTGTGGAAATTATCAGCGTCTGAACTACAAAACATCTCAGCGGGTTTTTATGACGCAGCTTCTAATGGCGCGCAAAAGTCCAATCCCTTTCACTGTTACGCATGCGTTTGATCACGTCAATACTTAAAAAAATGATTATGCCTATACTTTATTTAAATGAGTATTGCTTGGCCTCTTTGGAAAGGTAATTTCATTGGCTACAACAGTAAACACCAACGCGGGCTCAACCAATACTAGCGGGACTGCATGATTTCTCAGTGTGCATACTTCTGGGTTCTCGTGTGCTCGTGAAATCATCAGCCTCGGCCCAAGCACTGTTCCAACTCACAAGAACACAAGACCCAGAACAGAGGAAATCAGCGGATGTTGTTCTCACTCCTCCCTCTTTACTGAGCAGGCATTAGTGCAGACTTGTTGCGCTCTAATAAGGCTGGCAGTTTTCCCATCATGCACCGCGGTAGCAGCAGCAGCTTCCATAGCAGCGCTAACAGAGCTCAGAGTTGCTCCACTAAATCACGTATTCAGATCATTTGAGGCGAGGTTATTATACTTCTAAGCTTTGCTGTGTGGCCCATTTACTGATTTAGTGCGTATTGTTTTTTAAAAAGTTCCGATGTTGAGAGAACCATGGTGACCAGCGGAGCTCCGATGCTACCCGCAACCTAGGCTAACGTTAGCATGTCTGCAGCTGCCCTCTCTTAGCATAGCTGTGTGTGAAGTACCGGTGGCCCTGATGGCATTTTGGTTTTTTTATTAGGTGTTTTTCTGTCTGTGTTGATCATCATTCACCAAATAAATGACCAGATTTCTAAAATGAATTCTGACTAGGATGGATTCTAATTTTAGATCTCCATAATACAGTTACTGGTAGTCATAATTACAATTTCGGATATCAAAAACAAATATAATATCACAGATATCCAGGAATCAAATTCTTGACATCAATGTCAATGTTCATTTTAGATAGGAAGAATGTTATTTTAGATATCTGGAAGTAAAAACCCAATACACATGAATGGAAATTACGTCATTTGTACTTGTAAGAATTGCATTTCAGATATCTGAAAGTTCATTTTAGATAGGAAGAATGTTATTTCAGATATCTGAAATGTTAATTTTGACTAGGAAGAGATGCATTTGAGACATCTTAAATATATATTCAGTCGAGCTAATAAATGTCAAAAGGGCCACTTAAAGTTTGTATAGATTTCTAGGTATTTAAAAGATTGTCCTTACTATTACAATTATACTTTTGGTCGCCTGAAATGTAATTTTTGATGGCAAAAATGTAATTTAGGATATCTATATGTACATTTCTGACTAGTAGGAATGTAGTTATGACTAGGAAGAATCTTATTTTAGAGATCAACAAATGGAACAATAGAGAGCACAGCACATTCTTGTCAAGCCTTATTACCCCTGGAGGTAGCCTTAGCTTTGAGAGCTAACTTTTGCAGTGTAATTATTTTGGCATTTTGTAACCCTTTTTATTGTGTAACATGTCACAACAATGTCCACCTTTTGCATGTGGTATTTTTGGTATCAGCAGCTATTTTTATTGTCGCATGTCTAAGATCAATTGACAGATAACTTGAATGTCACTGATGTTAATTTGAAATTCTTACCGGAAAGCAGGTCAAGGTTTTCCCTAAAAGAACCAGTTGGTACAGATTCCTTGGAGTATTCTAATGAGAAAGAACCAAATGAATGAGAAGCATCTCAACTACTTTAATTGAAGCACAGGAGTTACGGTAAACGTAAAAGAAATATCCATTTCGGCATGAAAACTGGGAAAGCTTTGGGGATTTCTCTTTGTCTTAATGGCCTACATTTTCAACTTTTTCTGGTATGTACATCTGTCAAATGCCGCTTTTTGTTTTTCACTTAGACTTCCTCGAGTTGTCTTTCTATGTTGACAACAGTTCTGCAGCTGAAAGTTGCTTAGCCTGTTGGGCCTTACAAAATTAGGCTAATGGAACAGAAAAAAAATAGGGGAAATTACCCTTCCAATCTTACATGAACTCTATGAGAGGTGTATAGTTTTAAACAACACATTTAACTGGTGTATTTAAAAAATCATGGGTTTTCTAGATCTATAAATCGCTTAACTAAGTTACAGTAGAGTCTTGCTCGTTGCTATCCAGAATTCAAGACACTGAAAATTACCTAAGAATTCTGCCTATAATGTGGAAGTATGATTTATGTGTTATGAAGAACACATAAATCACATTCCTACTTAGGCCTGCAACATTCCTTCTTGCACTAAAGCAATGCTCAGACTTTTGTAGATATGTAAATTCACAATTTCCCCTTTCTTTTACAAAAAATTAATTCCACAAAAGTTTCTCTGAGACTTTACATAACCCCGAAGTTATGCTTATCTGTTACTCTATTTCAGTACTTAAACCTGTTAGTCAAAATTTTCTGTTAAGCAAGTCAAAATTCTACACTTCATTTCAGATCTCAAATGTGAAACGTGGCTTTTAATCAAAGACTTTAAGCTCCTCGGTGTTTCATTAAAGATCACAGTTGTACTAACTGGAACAACGTTGTGAGCAGCTTAGATTCCCATATGGAAAGGCAATATAATACAAATGATGGTGCTAAGTTCTTGTACTTAGACAGGTTTTTAATCTAAACCCCAACAATGCAGAACAAAAAGCATTTGGTAAATCTATTTTTAAACCTATATCTTTGAAATCATATTCTGCTTATATTGTTTTCTGCTACTATATCTTTCGACGTAGATCTGGGGATGAAATTTAATTTCTGTACAGATGGGGTAAAAAAAAAAGGCCTGTTTAAAGCTTACTTTACACCCGTGTATACAGCTACTTTGTGGTGTCAATTTAAAAAAGCTAGCTTTCACTAATCTTTTTATTTATTTATTTAAATTTAATTTTTTTGATTTATTTATTTTTTAGCATGCAGAAGCTTACGGTTGCTTATAATGACTCTTTGAGAATTCTGTTTAAGAAACCCAGGCTTAGCAGTGCAAGTGAGA
The DNA here is from genome assembly GCA_034780135.1 of Jordanella pulchra. Taxonomy (NCBI): domain Eukaryota; kingdom Metazoa; phylum Chordata; class Actinopteri; order Cyprinodontiformes; family Cyprinodontidae; genus Jordanella; species Jordanella pulchra. The sequence goes on from JAUZNJ010016247.1 coordinate 24,864, forward strand.
TGTTTTGTAAAGCACATGTCACAACATTTCAGGCACTTTTGAGAAATATGCAAGTTCATGTGTTGTTCAGGCAGCTTATTAAACAGTCTAATTTTAATTTTTTCCCATCCCTCTCTCAGTACACTAAGATTCCAATAGGCTCTGTTGAAACAGTGGTATACAAGTCTTTTATAAGATTTCTTATTTACTTTAGTCTTTTTTTAATATGTCGTGTTGTTGTGCATCATCTCTTTGTGTACCACGACTTTGTTGAAAAAAGCAATTCATCATCATCAATCATCATTACCACAATAAAAGGAATGAACATACATGCTTTAATATTTTTACATGAGTTATAAAAGGAGTACATGATCTTAAATGTTGAAGCATAAAGTTCTTCTGAAACCTTTTGGATTTTTTTCTTCACAAATATAAATAATATCATCACCATTCATATACATATACACAAAGGTCCAGTCCAGCCGCAGCCAAACAGGATCAGTATCATAGAACTAACTGATCGGATTGTTGTTGCTCTGACCTTGTTCAGTATGATCTAGTTGGTTTTCTCATTGTAAGTTCTAAAAATATATCATAATTTTATGTATTTTCATCTGAGAGGATGCGCGCACTACTTAGAGTTTCTGCTCTTATTTTCAGTCGGTGGCACATTTCATGTCTGAAAAGCTGCTAAGCTATTAGCATCAATTTAGCAACCATATCAAGTGGTTTTATCTTTTTCCAATGTTTGCACCAGACGAAATGAATATAAGATTCACAACATAGATTGACAACATCCAGAATGAGATGTCTTGTTTTAAATCTGCACATGGTTTTTTAGTAGGTTAATGTTTTTATTTGTCTATATTCAGAGGCCTGCCAAATATGCTTACTGTCAGAACAAAAAGGCAAGAACCATTAACCTAAATGTCTTTAAAAAAACACTCTTGTTGTTTATGTACTGTTAAAGTAGTACTGTTGTCTGCAGACTCACCTGCATTATTTATTTTGTTAAAACAGTGGGTTGTTAGAGGCTGCAGTAGTAAGTTTACATACCACCAACTCTCAATCTTTTAGACATCACATTTGCACATTAGTTCCATAAAAAGACAAAGATCTGGAGCATTTTAAACCACACAAGTCAAGTGCACTGCTAAATAAATACCAACCAACTTTATATAACTGTTTCTGAAAACTGATTACATATTTTCATTCTTTTCTAACACAACAGTGACCTGTCAGAATGACATGCAATCTTTCTGCTATTACTGGTAAAATCCCAAACTAGTGTTTCATAACTTACAGGAACTAAGAACAACCTTCCTGTTTGAAGCCACTCCTACATCTGGAATGAAGCAGAGCTTGAAATGCCATCCCCTATGCAGCTGTATATGTTTTGATGAAGCCAAGCACCTTCAGTCATTTCTGCTCACCTGGTCGTCTGGTGACTGCCGCTAACAGAGGAAAAGATGGCACAGGGGATTCAACTGGAACGAGACCGATTCTGCTGCTCTCTCTGCTTAAATCTGTTCAAAGATCCAGTTGCTGTACCTTGCGGTCACAGCTTTTGCATGACCTGCATCAACAAGCGCCTAGACAGTGAAGAAAATTCAGGTATTTACAGCTGCCCGCAATGCAGGGAGATCTTCATGTCGAGGCCTACTCTGGTTAAAAACAGCATGATAGAACTAGTAGTTGAGGAGCTGAGAAAGACAGACCCGCCTGACGCCCAGCCTGATCCTCCAGATAATGATTGTGATGCTGAACCTGGAGATGTGGCCTGCGATTTCTGCTGTGACAGGAAGGTAAAAGCCGTAAAATCCTGCCTGCAATGTATGGCTTCCTATTGTGCCACGCACCTCCAGCCTCACAATGATGTGCCGCCTTTAAGGAAGCACAAGTTGGTGGAACCCACCGCAGATCTCGAGGAGAGCCTCTGCCCTCAGCATCAAGAAGTGATGAAAATGTTCTGCCGGACAGATCAGCGCTGCATTTGCTACCTCTGCTCCAAGGATGATCACAAAGGCCACAACAAAGTCTCCACAGCTGCCGAAAGGGCTGAGAGGCAGAAGGAGCTGCAGGCAGTTCGACAAAAAGTCCAACAGATGATCCGGGAGAAGAGGAAAGATGTGGAAAGTTTTCAGCAGGAGGAAGATGCACTAAGTAATGCTGCAGGCAGTGCACTGAGTTCCACCAATAAGGTCTTTACTGAGTTCATTAAAACAACTCAGAAAAAACTATCTCATTTGAAGGAAAATATGCAGTCTCGACAGAACTCTGAACTGGGTCGGTTCAGAAAGGTTAGGACCAAGGTGGAGGATGAGATTAAAGAGTTGAACCGGAAAGATGTTGAACTGAACAAACTGTACCGGACAGAAGACCATACTCATTTTCTGTTAAAGTATCCTTCATTGTCTCGTCTGGGGGAACCTAAAGGCAAGCTAACCATCAGGCTACGGCGTCAACATGACTTTGAGAGGGTTACTGCCACTGTTACAGAGGCCAAAAAAAGACTGCACAAGGTTCTCGATGAAGAATATGAGAAGATTATGCTTGCAATTTCTGGAGCGAGTTTGCCCACCACACCTCAACCAGAGCCAGAGGAGGGCATCGCAAAGCCCAGGTCTAAACGCTTACCAATCAACCTAGAGCACGGACAGACCACCGCTGAGTTCGTTCAAGACAGAATATTACAGGGCCTTGTTAGTCCCATGCTGTCCAGAGCTGAATTTTCAAAGCCTAGGTTTAATGATTCCAGATCTAGCCTTAGACTTTCTAAACTGGACTCAGTGGACTTGTATAGAGAAGACTCAACGGTTACATTTGCACGAAACGATGTTTTCCTCCACGACAATGGAAAAGAAAATCCTGATCTTATAGAAAAAAGCCAACTTCCTGATAGCAGTCCTGATATTTTACTGAACAGAGCTAAAACAGCCAGAAAGTTAAACTCTGTTTTAAAATCTAGACCCCAATTTCTACAATATGCATGTCAAATCACCCTTGACCCAAACACTGCCAACCCAAACTTGATGCTAGCCAAAGAGAACAGAAAAGTCACCTGTGTTGGTGAAGACCAGAACTACCCCAACCACCCGGAAAGGTTTGCATACACCTGGCAGGTCCTGAGTCATCAGTCTCTTACTAGTTCCTGCTACTTTGAAGTGGAGAGAAACTCCAAGGGAGTCATGGTGGCGATCTGTTACAAAGGCATCAGCAGGGCGGGGACATTCAACGAATCTATGTTTGGACAAAATGCTAAATCTTGGGCTCTTGATTGCTTCAAGAACAGCTGCGAGTTCCGGCACAACAAGACCAAACTGTCCATCCCTGGAACATGGTCCTCCAAAATAGGAGTTTATGTGGATCAAAAAGCAGGTATTCTGTCCTTCTACAGTATCACTAAAACCATGACTCTCCTCCACAGAGTCGAGACCACATTCACTGAGCCGCTATATGCTGGACTATGGCTGTCAGATGGAGCAACTGCAGAGTTCTGCAAGCTGGTCTAGATATGATGTTTTTCTTTAATATGATGAGGGGACATTTGAAATGAAAAATGAGATACGACTAATAGGTCGAGAATTTTAGTAACCCAGTGCTATGTTGCTACAGTATGTACAGACTTTAGCCAATAACCCTTCATATGTATAAGTGATGTCATTTCTTACATTTGGAACTATATACAAGCTAAGCAAATGTTTTTGTGGTAAGCTTGTTGAAAATGTTTTGCTCTTGCATTGCTTTTTCTGTAATTGTATGCAAATGTTTCCTCACAGTTGTACAAATAAAAAAAACGTTTCTCCATTAGAGAATTATTTTTATGTCTTTTTAAAATGTTTTGATGTTTGTTTCTGAATCCTAATCAGGATTTATTGTTATGGTATATGATATATATCGCATGGTGCTTATTAGATATCTCAAGAAGTTGGAATCCAGAACACCAGAGAAGATTGGGATAAAAATGTTATCTCTGGATCAATTGATTAATTTTAGAAATCTGACTTATTTACAAAATGAAAAAAAAATTAGTATTTTAATTAGAAAAACTTGTTAAGTAAAAATGAAAAGTTAAGCTTTAGTTGTATCAGTGTCGAAACATTTGGCCCTGAGTGTGAAGCTTTAACTTTATCAACAGTTACTCCCTGGTTTTTTTATGTAGAACAGGATGTGAGTTAGTATTCACTGAACTTATGATGTTCAAACTGTTTCTAGGATTTATCCTTTCATCATTGATCTGGGAACATCTACGAACCTTGAACAATACAGCATCACAGCCTGAGAGCTACACAAACCCCACAAGCATTTATTAGTCCAGACAAACTACAGGCTTTAGAGAAACGGTTCAAAGTGACACTTGAAATCTTTTTTTCTACTAGATGTGAGGCATGCTGTTCTTAAACTACTGTCATGATTAGTTTCTTCACTCTTTCTGTCAAGGGAGGAGACTTAAACCTTTTTGTGCTTTTTTCTCTTATATTTTTTCTAATTTTTATTTTCAAACGACAATAAAAAGAAGAGTGAACATCTTTAACTGCAGGAGCATCGTCCTACAGATCTAGTTGTGTTGCAACAGCATGCAGTCACTCAATTAAGGTGGAAATGTTTGGACATTTGTATTTTTTCTTTCTAATTTATTACCTCTTAACCCAGAAATAACATTGAGAAGCTTGTATCGCAGACTGTGGCGGCCCAGACTGGATGAAACGTCAAGTTGCTGCGTTGCAAAAGAAAATGACTTGAATGTTAACATGTGATGTACAAAAACTCAATAAATTGGAGTAAGAAAAACTGTAAAATGTGAAAATATTTGGGAAAATATGGTACAGGAAGAAAAAAAAGAAAACAAATTGCAGTTTTCAAAGAAGGTATCATATTACACTATAGTGACTTTATCATGGACTAAAGGTCTTCAGAGACAAATAATCCGGTGTAGATAATCGGACATTATTGTCAACTACCAGTTGGACTTTGATGCTGAGTGATGCTAAACTCTTTGCAACAGAGCTGTCTATTACATACAATTATCCACATAATCTGTATTTTTAAATCCAGCATTTTTAAACCTCTATTCCCACCACTTAATCTGGGGTGTTGTTGTGTTTCTTAACTGTGTGGTAAAAGGTTCAACATGACTTCATGAGAAAGAGACCTGAAGGGTTTTTTTTTTTCACATCTTTGTTAGAAAATATTAATGGCAGCAACTGAAATACCTGCTTGTGTTTCCCAGCAATAGCTGTGCTGGTATGCAAAGAATGCCACCTGTGTGACCGCTGGGAATTTCTACCTGCAGCTGAGAGTCTGATCTAGAGCACCGGTGAATTATGCAAGGTTGCTGCATGCAGACATGTTGGTTATCAGCTTTAACCCGACAGCATGCCGTCAGGTTCAACAAAGACTATGAGTCCGCAGTGTAAACCATACAAAGCAGAGCTTCATCTCCATTGCACAGTGTTCAGGATGAAACGGTTAATATTTCAAGGCTTTATTGAGTTTGTAAACCTTTAGTGTCGAGATGGCTTCACACAGAAAACAAGATATTTTAATTTACCAGCACAGATTTATTGAATGCGTAAATAGATGGAAGAGGAAGCCTGTTTAATGACCATGTTGGATAAGGAGCACGAAGGGCAGCTACTCCGACTCGGGAGAAGGGGAAATCCATCCATCCAGGCTCCCCAGAGGAAACCAGAAAATAAGGAGTTTCCCAGACTTGCCGTTTATTGCTCTGTTGCCTGGCAGTCATTAAATGCTTGGATAATCAACGTCTGCCTCTCCTGAGCAGCGGCAGCAGCTCTGAGAGCTTCTAATGAAGATGGACGAGGGTGGAAGTTTGAGGCGCAGACGGATGGTTTCAGATCATCAGCTGCTGTGGAGAAGTGGTGGTAGCTGTCGGCTGCGGTTAGGTTGTCGTACTCAGACTTATTGATTGTTTGCTGTAGGCATGTCTGGTAATGTGCTTTTTGAGGTTATTACGTCTGAAAATAACAAAAGAAAAAGTGATTTTTCAACAGGCTCATTTGCGTTCATAAAACTGGATTAGTTTCCAAAGCAATCCGAGTTTTAAGGTAGTTTGTTTCCTGTACCTGTTGCATTCCTTACAGGTTTCTGGCGGCTATTAATAGTCTTTCTGCTGACTCATGCAGTCCATCCGGCTCAAATATTATAGATCAGAGGGTTTTAACACAGCATGCAAGATGATTTTACCTTAGATCTGCACAATAATAAGGCCTGTTCAGTTGGAGCAGAAATTAGTTTTATGATCTTACGTCTGTTTTGAATCGTATTTAGAAAGGTCAAGACTTAAAGGATGCTTCACTTTTATGCTTTTTTTTACGCTTTCAGTTTGCCTATGTAGGTTTCATTTGCTTTCTGGAGTTATTTGTTTTGTTTTGAATCAATAGTCTTGGAAAACAGGGATGCAACTTAAACCTAAAAGACGGTGAGCCACAGAAACCAGCGATGGAGCCCACTGAATTATTTCACTCAAATGAATGAAAGTCAGCCAAGGTCCAAAGAAAAATATCCTCCGCAAGCTTTGAGAACTCATTGAGACATCTTTAAAGAGAGAAAACCTGGAGGAAGGACTTTGGTTTGTCCATCGAAGTTTAGTGGTTTTGATTTCCTATATTAAAAGAGGGACCAAGAAGTTTATATGAAAATAAAATGAACCATTTATTAGATTAATTAATGACTCATGGATGTGGTATGTATTAGTTATAAAGTAATGTTGACTGAGGTGTTTCGACTCTATCAGAAAATCCTCCATCTGCTCAGCAGTTTGGATTTAAAGACTTTTCATTCCAATATGAAAAACTAACGTTTTAGCAAATTCTGCTGCTATGGATCTTTCAGAAAACCGCTTTTACTGCCAAGAATTAACAGATAAAACTTTTCTGTCTGTAGAAAGGCTGGCATTATTTTAGCAAAATCTTGTGTCACCAGTGTCGGATGAAGACGGAAAAAACAATTGACGTCACCTCTTCTGTTTGCTGCCCCGACGCCTAATATGATAAAATTTTGTAAAGGTGTTAAGTTGAACCTATATCTCCTCTTCCAGGAATGGATCCCTCCATGGGTCAGGAACGGAGAACACCGGTCACCCCTTCCTCGGCGTCCCGCTATAACCGGCGGCGGTCCTCAGGCTCCCGGGATGAACGCTACAGATCAGGTAGCAAAACTGGTTTACGGTTTGTTTCTAATGATAAACATCTAAGCTGCCGCTGCCTTTAAATGACAACGTTTTTAATCATAGAACAGACCACATTGTTCCACAAACACACAACAGGTAAATGTTAATAATCTGACCAAATATTGTTTTTTCAGTTTGTTTGATCACTTTTTCATCTCTTTAAGATAATGATTAGTTTTTGAGTAAGAAGCCTGTGAAGGATAAGATTACTGTTAATTATTCTTAGATCACACCGATGTTAAAACATGTCTAATGTAGGGTCAGGGTTTAATAGAAGGGTGGACAGGAGGATGGAAAATGGCAGCTCTCTTCATCATTTATGAAGCGCTTTCACAACAGCTAAAGCTGAAACCAAATGTTTTACACCAAAGATAACAAAACAGTGAAGAAACACAGAAAAACCTTAGAATGGGTTAATAGGATAAACATGTAACGAGAATTTACATTAAAAAAAAGAAATAATGAAAAGTCTAGTCTGAGTTGAGTGAAAGCCAATGAATATAGATATGTTTTTAAACAGGTTTTAAAAACGGACAGTGCAGGGGCCTCTCCAATGTGCAATAGCGGAGCGTCCATTACTTAGGGGCCCCGATCCTGCTTAGTGGTGAACAACCAGGAGAAGCTGGTCAGAAGTCAAGCAGGAACATAACTGGATGAACTCTGTTAGCCATGTCACGCTCGACTTGTCAACCTAGTGAGGTTAACTCACCTTTCCTGTGTTTCTGTCTTCAATCTAATACTTCAGGGCATCTTTGAGTCTGATCCTGATGGTGTCAGTAGTCACTGCTGCCACCCTCTGGTTTAGGGGGGAACTGCTTGTTTTGCTAAATAATGTTAAAAAATCCTTTAAAAAATTCATGCATCCAGATTATGAAGTGGATCAACACCGAAATATAATGGATTATTCCTTGGTGTCATTAAAATCTTTTACAAACCCACAGACGGACAAACAAACTCGACTAAAAACATAACCTCCTTGGTGGAGGTAATAATGTTTAGATACCACAGTCAAATGTTGAACATATGTGTCGTAATCTCAATTTGAAATAATAGCATTTAAAGGCTTAACAGTTTCCTGGAACTTTATTTCAGATTTGTGGAGTTTTTTTTATCTCAGCACTATAGAGAGGCTCCTTCTATGCACCAATCTGTGTATATTTTTGTCTTACTTCTGTCCAAGTATGTTTATTTATTTTTTTATTGTTTTTGTTCAACCCCAATGAATTGAAACAATGTCCTGCATTTGATTAGGTCATATTATTAAAAGAAAAAAACAACCAAAAAAACCCAAATAAACTAAGGAGCTGGAGACACACAGGAACGGTTCTGGACTCGTTTTAGTTCCGTCACTTTTCTCATCCCTCCATCGTCGATCTTTGAGGACTTTGGGGAAGGTGAGCCTTTGCAGTGACAGCAGTAGCTGTGTTGATTAAAAGGCTCCCTTAAGGACACTCCTGGGTACTCATGTAGTACAGTTTGCTTGCTATGGATATCTGGTCCCAGTTTGACCAACGAGCTGTGTTAGCATTTCCACTCAGGGCGCAGCTGTAAGTTTGATCCATGCTCTCCTCACTACACGGTAATGAGCCTTTGGGTAGAGCTATTAACCTCAGGTTGCCTTCTGAGCAGTCACATAGGCCACATATCTGCAGCACAAACAGAAAATGTTTGTGGTCAAAATGTCATTTAATAAAAATTGTCTCCATGTATATGGAATTAATAGGCTGACTTTATAATCATTAGCACATTAGATATCAAGTGAAAGCTGTAGACAGCCGGCAGACAGCATCCAGCTCATAATGCAGCCTCCTGCAGCATTTTCAGAATAAAACTGTAAAAAAAGAAGAATCCAGTATATTTATACACGTATATAAAGGGGTCATACTTCACTAAAATAGGTTTAGTCTGAAGGAGAATGAATGAACTGGATGGCCGACGTTGCGGCTGCGGTTGGCCAGAGTTACCAATCCAAAAACCTGGGGCTCTGCTTTCAACACAAATTAAAAAGTTGGACGTTTGTTGGTCAACTTACTGCACACTTTAAGTTTTGAGATGTACTTTCTGGCTTAAAAATGATGTTGTGACAAACTAAAAGTCTAAAGAAACCATTTGTACACTAACAGTCATCCATTACGGCTGCAGCTGGTGAAACGTACAAACTTCCAACTCCTCTTAAAGTTCATTCATTGAAGTGAAATGACCTCAGTAAGTGTCTGTGGAAACGCAACCCGGGCTCCTCAAAAGTGCAGGGCTGTTGAGTGGCAGTGGAAAAGAGGCTCTAGTCTAGTTCACCACTGAGACGGCATCAGCAGCTACCAGGTTGGGATACCCAGGCTTGAAACCGAACAACTTGAGATGATTTTTAGAAGGCTAAGGTTAGGTTTCTATTGTTGTAACATTTGCGTTTAAACTATTTTTATTTTTACAGTGCTGGATTTTTTACAATTTTTTTTTGCAAAGCTTAGAACGGCATAAAATCCAATTTTGCGACGTGACCAAGGAGGAGGAACGAACCGCAAATGATGCTGCCTTCATGTGGTGTGGTAAAGATGAAGCTTGTAAAGTGGATTTCCTAATTCATCTGCTACAGGAACAGGATGCATCTAATGCATCGACTGACTTCTGGCGAGCATCTGATAAAATCGAACAGTAACGTTCATTTCAAAAATGACACAAGTGTAAATTAAAAAAATATATATATGTCACAGCATTGTGTCTGCTTCAAACAAATGACGACATGAGTGAGAGTTCATGTGCAATTTTCATGTCGACTCTTGGTATTTACTGTAATAACGAGCACATGAAGGCACCATTAGAACAGTAGACTCTAGGTATATTGATAGGTCTTCACATACTTTAGCCAAAAGCTACAGACAGGCAGACATTACCAGGGATCATTGGCACAGTCATCAGCTATCTTACATCTACATGTTGATGTAAACCACATTTGTAAATGTTAATAAGATAAACACCTATTGGACTTCCTGTGTCATAAACTCCTTGAAGTGCATTGTACTCTTATCAGCTGAATATTGGTATCTTTGTTCGTTCTAAAAGCATTCACACCAACTTCACAGAAATAGCTGATATCTGTCCCAGCAGATAAATCAGCATCCAGTTTGCTAAAAGGGATTGAGCTCCTTAAATCTTCTTCTGAATGTAACTAGTTAAAGGACAACTAACCCATTATTGCTGTTCCTCTTAAACCGATTACCCTTAAATTAAAGCGTATTACTTCTTTTCCATTAAATGATTTATGCCTTAACTGTTGGAAGTCTGATGGATTATCCCATTTCCACATTGTAATCTATGTGGTGATAGTTATAAAATGCAGAAGTTCTAATTAGACTAAACTTAGTGAAATATTTAATGCATCGTGATATTTAGACCTTGGAGATTTTCCTCCACTGTTTCAGAGACACAGCTCCTATTTAACATAAATGGAAAATTAGTTCTTCTATTTGTTATGTAAACTGTATATAAATGTTGTAAATGTGTTTCCAGATGTGCACACGGAGGCCGTGCAGGCTGCACTGGCAAAACATAAAGAAAGAAAAATGGCTGTGCCGATGCCTTCTAAGCGCCGATCGCTGGTGGTCCAGACCTCCATGGATGCCTACACACCACCAGGTAAGGACCACCGCTCCAAATCATTCAAAATGCTTCAACCTCCTGGCAGAATCTTTCAGTTGTAGCAGCATCTGTCTTTTGATTGGAAGTAAAAACTTTTTAAAGCGCCCCAAATATAGTTTGCATTGGAATCTGGTCATGTGTGGGAAGTTAAAGATTAGGGTAATGGTTTAGAGGCCTTTCCACTACAAAGTCTTGGTGGTTATCAGCAGAAATAAATGGTCAAAATAATATACATAATGCAAACAGCAGACGATGAAGAGAGTTTGCTACAATGCTTTTCCATTCATCATCAACAGGGCCAAAAATATAAATATTTATTTATATTTTTAAATTTTTTTAAAACTGATACTCTTTTAGTATATTTCAAGATCCACCAATTTATTTTCCTATTAGAGGCAAATTTCTTCATAGACATGATTTAAATCTGTATCTTCCATGCATATGAAGGCTGTTTGGCTTAACTGCAAAGATGGAGTCAAAATGGTCAGATAATTACTTTCATAATCTCAACCTAATAAAATAATCTTACAATTGAGGTTCTCTGGGATTTCAGTTCATCAGTCAGATTCTCATTTTTGTTTAATATTCTTTCTTCAACAGCATCCAGGTTTAATTCTGGGTTATTTACTGCTCCACTCAGTGGGTTTAATGCTGTGACTGAGTTATAAAAATCAAAGATGGCTGAGGTCTGTGTTTGTCCTGCTGCACCTGAAACAGGATCTGTCCCGGTGGATGACGGAGATCGCAGTGGTCCATGTCTTTATCGTACTGATGTCATTTAACGAGTCTGTTAACGAGGCCATTACCTGCCTGCCAGAAGAATCCAGCCTCACACAGCTTGATTAGAAAGGGAATGCAGTCAGCAGGAAGTGGACTACGGTTACTTATTTAAAGCTATAAAAGCCACAGAGCAGATGGCTATGCTGAAGCAACTTCAGGCCTTTTTCTGTGAAAAACATTAGGCAGCAGAGTTGCTTTCAAAAGTGTCTCCTAATGTTCCGATTTTAAGCAGCGTCTCCTTTCCTCTTGTTTATCGTTAATAAACTTGTTTTACTTGGTGAAGAAGGTTTGACTCAGTCTTTTACAGAATGTTGGAGATTCTTCACTTTCATTTGCCTCAACCTTCATTAATACTCTGCTGGTGTATTTATCAGAAATGCCTTTGTATGTTTTTTTTTTTGTTTGTTTTTTGTTTTTTTACATTTGAGGAATATGAAGGTCGGATGGAGACGTCTCCAGAGCCTCAGATCGTGTTTGGCCCACATGTGTTTTACACCAACAGCACAATGTAAAAGGAGCAGAACAGTGCAGCTGCCAAATCCAACTACATTCCTCCTTCATCGGTTAAAAACAAGATAGTTCTCTGAAACTGATTGATTTTTTTTTCTTCTTCTTTCAGTTCCAACATTTACACTCTCATGAGGGCGGGAGATGTTTTTTAATTGGCTCTTTATGTCAAGTAGCATTACTTATAAAACATTTTTTACTTTTTAAGATCAAAGTGATGTCATAATCAATTTAATTTCTCTCTTTCTACCATTTGTTCTTTTTTTTCTCTGGTTGTAGAGGATTACAGTTCAAATTAGAAGCAGATGTCTATTTCTGTACATTAGTGATGGTGATATGAGGCCTCATGAGGTACCGAACCTCTTGGGTTTAAACAGCATTGCAGCACAGATGCTGCATTGTAGAAAAAATCACTCCTTAAACTGTACAATGAAAAATCCACCTGCCTTTCAAGGTTGCGCTCGCTGTCTGGGCGTGAGGGCTTGTGTTCGTCTGTATTCGAGCACACTTAGGGTGAGTTTAAGTGAATGAGTATGAAATTCAGAAACTCAGCTCATCTTCCTACACGCATTAAAAGAACTTGGGGCAGGAATTGTGAAAGAATACACATTTATGTCCATTTTTTTATTGCTAATGGGTGATGAAGCATTGAAAACTAAAACCAGCCCATCCACGTATCTCTCCTTTGTCTTGTGCTGCATAATACGCTACAATTCGGGGACCGAATTTCCCACACAGTCGTATGGATGTGTTGCTGCTTGCGCGCCCCCTACAGCTTTGTTATGGAAGTGCTGTTTTTTTTCTATAGTAGTAGAAGAATATTTGCTCGATACACTCCTTGATGCTCTCATAAATATACATGGTGGTCTTATAGTAGGCATGCACCGATCCACTTTTCCCCTCTGGTACTGATACCGATATTTGAAGTTTATTTTTGGCTGATACAGATCCAATAACAAAAACAGCACTGAATTGTTGCCTAACAAATGGTCTTTTGTGGAGGTCACTGCTACTTGGAAAATGTTCATTTCTTTTACTTCCATCAAAGTTCACTGCTTCTTCCCACTATTTCCTTTTTTTTTTCGTTGAGTTCGATAATCTCAGCATGATTCCTTAATATGACATTTCTGGTGGTGTTTCATTCAGTTGGTGGTGTTCTAGCTGGAAGATTCAACACAGCCCCTCAGAACATTTCTTCTACAAATATCACAAGTAGCCATGGAGCTTGTAGCTTGTAGCATGCTATTGCTATAACCCTGCTATTGGGAGAAATCAAGTCAAAATGTTCCCACTGAGGGGAATTCAATCTCTTTCTAGCTGATATCATGATCTGTCCTCTCCTAACTCTCCTCAATCTACAAAAAATCTTCTTTTTCTCACCCAAATTCTCCAAATTATCAAACCTCTATCCAGAAGCTAAACCAACAGCAGCTCTCCAACAAACGCTCACATTTCAGCTGTATGATGAGGCGGTTTAAATGCCTGTCAAAATCTGAATAACTTCCTGAAGTATTTACGTGTTACTGCGTGGCAGCGAGGCCTCAAACTCGTCCTTTGCTGCGCCCCCCCCAAATGAAGCCAACCTTGATGCAAGCTTAGCAGAAAACCCTGCTCCATTACTTGACAAACTACAAAGCTTCTAGTCATCTCATAACATCACCAACATTAACATTAACATAACTTTTTTCAGCAGTTAGTCCGTAGTTAGATGTGCTGGTTGGACCTTCTGTGGTGTTAGTTTATAAATCAAACCGATTAAAACGTTTACAAGAATTGCATGTATTCATTTCCATCTCTAGTCTACCAAAAATGTAAGTATTTTTTATTTCCTTTTTCTCATTAAACCCTTCATAAATCCAACTCTGACTTTCTTCAACATTTTCCTGCTTTTCTAAATCTGGGTATTAAAAAGCCTCAAGCAGACAGAAGAACGACGTGGAGGATTAATCCACATGTTGGGAGTCTGTTAATATCTCAGTGAAAACTTTTTTTGCTCTGACTAATCAACTGTAATGTCGGCGATTGCAGCACTGTCGCTCTCTGAGGGGCTTTTCTTCCTTCGAACACAACCAGAGAAATAATCTGACGTAATGGTTGTTGAAATGATTCAGGCAGCCTGTTGCTGGTCCAAGTTCTGCCACCTGATCCCTAGTCCTGATTTGGGTTCATTTTCTTTACAGTAACAGGTTGTATTTATTGTATGACTGCATGTATTCATTGGAGACACAGTTTCTATGTTTTGAAAATCACTCTGCAGTTGATAATTTGCAGTTTTTTTTTAGTTTAGCTGAAGGTTGAAGGATACAGAGAAAATAATCGGATCGTTTCTCTTTGAAACAGACCCTCCAGAGTTCTGACTCCTCTATCATATTCTCATTACTTGCAGGTTTCTCTAACCCACAGCACCACAGATCCTACACCGTGGATTTCAGCCAATGCTATTCCACGTGTTCATTTCACCTGACCCACCTGGAGTGTTGTTATTGTAAAGGTTAATCTTAGTAATAGAGCTGTTTTTGTTATTGAGCATCTTTTTATAGACCAAACAAAGACTTAGACAAACTGTATTGTAATTTTGTAAACACAAGGTGCAGCCAGAACACAATTTCATTGCATACAGCTTTCGACAATAGACTGACTTTGCAATAGTAGAGATTAGCAGTGTAATAAAATCATGGAAATAAAGTACAGCAGTGATAGGAAGTTACCTGTGCAAAAATAACAGCAGTGCAAAATACAAGTCTGGTCTCAAGTAGATGGATTGTAAAAGTGTAGCTATGTTGACAATGCAAAATAATGGGGCAATATAATAGTGCAGAAATGAATAAAAATAAAGAAAAAGGACTCAATGAAGAAAAAGAATGACATTAATATTCAACTAAAGGCCTGTTTAAAGAGGAAAGTAGGCTGCAGATGTAGACTGTTTCCAAGGCTTGGTATCCTGTCCTGAGTCTTATTTAAATGGCCTCTTCAGCTTCATGTAAAGTCCCAGTAGAAGTTATCCAGCTCCACATGTTTACAGTTGTGATGGCAGGACAGACAATGTGCTAAGAGTCTAATGGTTTGTATAGAGACTTGGTGACCCCAGGACTGCACCCTTTTTGCTCTTAGTGAGCTTTCTTATTAAACCTCCTAGAGGTGAACAGTAACAACAGGGGTTCCCTTCAGCTTCCTGTGTCACAGTTCTTGGTAACATCAACAGTTTGTTTTCTGATCATATATTGTTAGGAGTCACACATTCTGTAACCATTTGCTGACAGATGACGATCATCTCTAATCTTTGAAAGTTCCTCTACAATGTTACCAAGTTTAAAATGTAAAGTAATATATATATGTATACATATATTATTTTTTTGTGTCTTCAAAAGTTACATCAAACAAGGTCTTTTTTTATATATATATATTCAAAAGGACCCAACAGTTTCTGCACATTGTCAGATTTGAAGGTCAGTTATGAATTATATCCTTAGAAAGAGATCATGACGCCAAATACCTTTAATTAAAATACCAAAATAATAAAAACCTTGTGGACAAAAAATGACAAATTTTAACTGGAAAAGTCTCATTTTAAGTCTCATTTATTGTCATTTTGTAGTTTTTATTTTACTTAACTAATTTCTTCATGCTTTTAAATCAACTTTTCCCAAAAGATGTATTATGATTTGTTAGATTATTATTTTCTTAAAAATATTTGGGTCCAGAACCCCTTTGGTATTGATTGCACATGCACAGACTCTATAATATCTGCAATGTGCCCAGAAAGCAGCCTCCTCGCACATTTTGCTACCAGATGGGATTCATTGAACGGTACCGTGCAGAGATGACAAGCAAAGCAGATCTCTGATGAGCTCTTGTTGAATTTGACTGAATCCAGAGCTGTATTTAATCAACATTAACACATCATGGAGCGAATGAAGAGCTGCTTTGCATTAAGGACATTCAGTGTTTTATTTTTTGCATCTGTTCATTTCATGAGCTCATGAGTTGCCGGGTGAAATCGTTTTTTCCAGGACTTGTTTGTGCTGCATCATTGGGAGCGTTGTTGCTGCTCACATGCAGACACAAATTTGCTAATCAAGCATAACAGCACGGCATCCTGGGAGTAAATCTCTTCATAGCGAGTCCTGTTATACAAAGGAAGATTGTTGGAAAAGTTAGTCCACCTTAAACCAATCCACATGTGGATGTGAATATTAATTACTCTGTTAATAAAACTCCTTATTATTTTAGTGTTCATAGGTAAAGATCTTTTTTTAAGGTGAACTTTATTATTATCACAGCTAAAGTTTCTTTTTGAGGAGATTTTCTTTTTTTTTTTTTTATTTTATTTTTACTGTGTATCATTTATTTACACATCAGGAGATCATACATATATTGATGTAGGATACATTGTATAAAGCTTACATGACTTCTCCAATTTTTAGGTTTTCTTTTTTACACAGTTTTTTTTTTTTTTTTTTACGGAGATTTTCTTTAAAAGAAGCTGGCATCCATATTTTTTATGGATAAAAAGGCAAAAACTAATGAAAATATATTTTACTGCTATGCTGCATATTTATGCTTCCTGTTTTTCAGTTTTTTTAACAGTATTGATCAAACCCAAACACAGTCTTTCAATTCCTGCTTCTCAGAACCTTCAACCCAGAGTCTGATGGTGCCGGTTTTGCAAGTTTTGACCCTGAAAAATATGCAAAAAATCTTTCTCGTTTAAACATCTTTCACCACCAGAAAAAAAGAAAACAGGAGGAGAATAATAAAAAAAACAATAAAAACAATAAAAAATGTAGACATTTTTCTCTCCCTCTGCAACAGGATGAATTTCTATAAATTCACACAAGATTCTACACCTTCTATTTTTGAACACTAATTTCCCTCCTGTTATATTGAGGTCTAATCCCTCTGGGATTATTAAAGTATGTCTGATTCTGAAATGTTTCCTTTAAACGTGGTGCAGAAGGTTCTAGTGAACCTCTCACATCACTTCAAACAGCATCGAGTCTCATCATCATCAGAGGTTTCTAGCAAACCTAAGCCAAACATCTCTTCAGTGAGATTAAAAATCCTTAAATAGTTTTTGTTTGAGGGTCAAATTCTGGTTTCTTATTATCTCTCCTCCTTATTAACTTGAGAATTACGTCAGAGATTTTTTTGTTTAAAAACAAAAGTCCTACTTTAGTTGATCACAATAAAAAGCTAAGCTTATTTGGACATAAGGAAGAAGCTGCTTTGTTCCTGGAAGCGGCTGTGTTGGATTGTTTAAAGATTTTGATGCAAAGACCAGGTTGCTTTTCTATCATTTGATGGTAAAATTGTGCTTTTTATAATTAAAAGTATTTTAACCACAAGAAAATGTGTCTATAGGTTTAAACTCTGTGATTAAAATGCACTTTTTTCAACGCTTTTCAACTCAGAACTAAAAAGGTTTTAAACTCAAACTCAGTGGATAATTCAAAGTTTTTTTCAACATATATATAAGTTAACCTTAAAATTTTTAAACTAGATGTTTAGGCACATTAATTTTATTTATAGAAATGATATTTTAATAGTTATCGGTCTGTGTGGAGCCTTTCTTCTCTGATCACGCGTCTTCCTGGTTCTCTTCCTCAGACACTTCCTCTGGATCGGAGGGGGAGGATCAGGGCGATGGCGACGAGGAAGTAGGAGGAGACGGGGAAGAAGAGGATGGCGGAGGGGGTGGAGGAACCTCATCCAGCAGAGAGGGTAGCATCAGCATGGAGAACTGGATCAGCAGGGCGGTCCACGGCACCTCCTCCACCACCACCACCTCGTCCAATGCCTCCTCTTCCTCCTCTTCTACTCGTAGCGGAGGAAGCGGGGCGGCCGCAGGTAGGCTGGCTGATGTGCTGGCCCAACACGTCCACATCTCCGCCCAGCACCACCTCCGCCACCACCGTCATCATCATCACCGTCATCAAAAAACAGGTGAAATTCTGAGCAGCATTTAGAGATATTTTGCTCGTAAATAACTGGATTTTTCACTCCTTACCTCCAACATCTGTCAGAAGTCTCATATGATATTTTAGTCTGTGTTAAAATGACACTAACAGAGATGTTAAGGTATTAATACAAACAGTTCAATTTAGTTTTATTTATGTCACACCAATTCACATTACATGTCATCTCAAGGCACTTCAGAGAGAAAATTCAACCAGATCAGATTGGTCCAAAGTTTTCTATCTAAGGAAAACCAGCTGATTACAGCAATCTGAATGAAACCGAATGATGAAAAGTGGTCCCTATGTCCTCCAGAAGTCTAATCCTATAGCAGCATAACTATAGAGATAGTTCAGGATA
>JAUZNJ010016248.1:0-17475 GCA_034780135.1 Jordanella pulchra
AAGAGCAACAGGAGTAACAAGGAAAACAGAGGCCCAGCTCACATGAGCTGGCAGGCAGATAACAGATCCCAACAGTAGTTACAGAAAAGCTGTTATATTATGGGCCTGCCACCTGCACTGTGATTGGTCCGGTGTTATGAAGACCATATTCTATAGTGTATACAAGGTGATTCTGACTGAAAAATGTAATCTCGGGCTACGGTCAATTTTTTTTCTGCTTTGTCATTGACACTATTCATATGGGACCGCTATCAGACTTCAGTCTGAACATCTCAGAACATCAAAGAGTCTCGCACATGCAGAAGCAGAAGGTGGAGGTCACATAGCCGAACACTGCTTATGGAATTAAAGACAAATGTGACTGTCACATGAAGTGTTCAATTATGCTTCAATAAAAAAATCGAAACATTTTATACTGGACACCAGTATCTTCATGTTGTTAACGCTTGACAGTATGGTGACGCTATTATTAACAAAGAAGGACTTTAAGTAAAAGCAGAACAACTATTAATGACAGAAATGCAGTAGGAAAGTCGTGTCCCATGCGACCCTCTCTTCCACCGTGGTGAGCTGCAACATGAGACAACTCAGTTGGGGGGAGACAAGCAGAACCAGAACGTTCCCATGGCTGGATCCCGCGAGTAGGAACCTGAATATCAGATGTAACCCAGCCCCAAGACTGGCTCCATCATACCTGGCATGTGCCTCGATTTTATGATCATCACATTTGCTGCTCTAACCACTGTTTGTCACCCAGAGGCTGTTAGCCTTAGAAGACCCTATAAGGGGCATTTAAGCCCGTGCCAACATCTATGAAGTTTATATATAAGTAGCTAAGAAGGTTAGTATCACTTAAGGGTCAGAATTAATTCAGAAGGATAGGGTAGTAGTAAAAATGAAGGAGTAAGACTCCAATGAGGAGGAATAAGATGATAAGCAAGAGAAGGTGATGGAAGAGAAGGAGAAGAACAAAAACAGGCAAGATTTTGAACAGTAACCCTAAAGAAAAGTGCCAGATCAATCTTCACTGTGCAGGACTGGACTGGCAGAAGATATTTGCATAGATTTACTTTAATCTCTTGTGATTTGAGGATTGTGATCGAACCCGAGAATTTTGACATCTGAAAACAGAGTGAAAAGTGAATAATTCAGGGGCAAGCTTGTATTTCAGGATATAGTGGTAAGTAGTTACTTATCAATTTGTTTAGATTTTTATGATAAGCTTGTTGTTTAGTAAACTCTAATGAAATATTTTTTTCTATCATTAAATACTGAGTTGGTCTATTTTTGTTCTAAATTGAAATTTCAAACAGAATAAAATAGATTGAACTGAACAGAAGTTTTACATAAGCAGTACTTTTAAGGCTCTGATATTCACAGCATTAAAGTTCCAAATAAAATTGAAATAGAGCTTAAAACACATACAATCAACACATGAAATTTGAAATCCAATAAAGGAGCAATGGATGAGGAATGTCATGTCCATGAATCTGACCTATACTCTGCAATGTTTTCCCGCCTCCTGTTTTCATGGATCTCACCATCAATGCACTAACTGGACTCTAACCGGACAAGTTCTTTTTCCTCTCTTGATTTATCCTCTGAATTGTTACAACTGTCAAATCATGTCATTATGTACATAAATTATGTACATGTATATATAGAGGTAGCTTTGAGAAAATAAGGAGTAAAAAGTACAGATATGTTTGTTTTTAATGTAATGAGTAATAGTAAAAGGTCCTAAAGAACAGATACTGAAAAAGGCTTCTTAAGAACAGTAACAAAGCATTTACGCTCAGTTACTTGACATCCCTGAAAAGGTATACAGAAGGCACATATGCACCTTTGTTACAGAGCTGCTGCAAGGGAAAAAAACTAAAATTTTGCAGCAATGAAATGATATCAACATGACACTGTCATGCTATACTATGTACAATCTTTCTCTGTACTGATAAAGAGTTACTCATCGTGGCATGCTAAATACTTAGAATAGCTAAAGATCTAATTTCTAATAATTCCAACCATCCATACATCCATACATCCATCTTCTTCCACTTATAGTCAGGGTCACAGTGGGGCTGGTGCCTTTCCTCAGCAGTATATGTGAGACAAGCGTGTTACAGCCTAGACAGGTCGCACAGCATTGCACACACAATCAAAACTGAGAGCGATTTAGTCACCAATTAACCCAACAGTCATGTTTTTGTATTGTGGGAAAAAGCCATAGTACGGGGAGAGAACCCTTGCATGCACTGGGAGAATATACAAACTCCATGCAGAAAGATCCGACGACATTCATGCTGTAAGACATCAATGCTAAATAAACGTCTATTGCTCAGCCCCTTGTAACCCATTGAAAAAAAAAATATTGTAGATCTTGACACTGAATTTCATCATGTTGATACCCATGTTTATGCTCATTTGAGACGTTTTTAAGGTGTGCTAATGTGCATAGCAAGATAAATATGTGACAGCAGGTCCTGCTGTGTGTGCTTGGAAGATCAAAATGGACCCTGTAATATTTGTACCTCAGGCAAACAGAAACTCATAATTAACCTTGGTGTTTTGTCATAAATAATGCATTGATTGGATTTTTATGCTACTACAATAAAAAAATGACTTCAGAGTGCTCTGCCCATCTTTTCCAATTCATTTTTATCTCATCCTTTGATATGTGAACATCCCGTCTCTCAAAACCACACCTATCTCGCTGTGTATGATAGAGTAGAAATCATAGCTTTTCCTGGCTCCCAACTGAGGAAAAAAAAAAGCTTACTTACTTTTTTCCCTCTGGATGTGACCTGGCATGGTGGTGTGCTCAGCATTATATAAAATAAAAAAATAAAAAAAACTGTCAGCATTTCTTAAATCACCTTTGAGTTTACACATCTCTAACAAATTTGAACAGATTTGTCTTTTGGTCTCAGTTTTCTTTTCTTTATGAAGAAAGTTGGCCTTTCTTGAAAATCAAACATATTGTGAAGCCAAGTACAATTTTGTCAATATTTGTCAGCATCAGCAAGTCTCCTCCAAAGACGAAAATCAAAGAAGCAAGATCTATATTGTCATCGAGACGTGTAGCCTGAAGCTGCTTTACTGATGCAGTAAAGTCAAATACAGAGGGTTTATTTTAAGCCCAAACTTGAGCTGGTAAATCTGCTTTGTCTGATACTTTCTTCCACAATTTTTATCTACTTTTATTAACTTTACTCTATTATCAAGTGCAAACCGCATTACTAGAGTTGATGACTGCATCATGGAGGAGTCAGTGCAACTTATTAAAAACATATGTATTTGGGTTTAGTCTGTGTTGGTCAGTGCATAACCGTTAAACAAAATACTTAACAGCTTTGTTTTCATGTAAATTGCTAATGCCCAAGTGGCATAAATACTTCTGTTATGCTTAAGACAATGCTTTTGTATTGGCTTGATGCAGCCCATTAAGATGAGGCTCAGTTGATGTTATTATGGTACTCATTTCCTCTGGGTACACAGTCTCATTGCAACAGCATCAGTGCAGAAGTGATTAATTTTAAAAATAGATTATTAGATGATGTGTGTACATAGATAATGAATTTCTATGGAGGGATTTATCACTAGATTGTCTCTCTATTTAAACCCCCAAGCTACAAACAGGCTACTAATCCTTATCAGTATTATAATGAACACTTTGCTTTTAGGTCTCAACCTCAACAGCAGATCAGTGTGTTTTAGTCTATTTGTTAAAGACTTTCAAACTCACTTGTACCTTGGGTGTTATGTATTGTATCACTCCCTTTAAGTTAGGAAATGATCTACCTCAGAGATATTTATCCAGGTCATATTAATTAAACATGAGGTCTTCAGAAGGCTTTTTTTTCTTAGTAGTTAAAGCTGTGTAAGGACATCTAGTGGCCAAGCTAAGCACTAGATGTCAAAGTTTTGGCATTTGTGTCAGGCTTTGCACAACAAAACAAAAGTAAATTACAGCGCCACAGCTAACAGAGCTATTTTTCATCTCACTGTTTGACAGATTCTTCAATTTGTTGCTCTTAACTTTAATTCGGTGTGTAAAAAAATGTCTTGATTTGCAGACAAATAGGTTTTCAAAGTTTGCCTTCAAACACAACGAACTACTAAGCAGTGAATAAAGGTAGAAACTCTTTTCACATGCCATGTGTTGCTTATAGTTTGTTTATGGACATATGAGTAATGTCAGCTAAATTTTTTATTATTTTTCCCCTTTTTTCCAGGAATTATGCACTCAAAGTTTGAATGTGTTGCAAAAGACTTTAAAAACAAATTAAAGAGAAGGAGGTGGTGCAAAATTTGTAGCTAGATAAAGCTATGCTGACTCAGTAGATCGGGTCATTGAATGGTTTGATGGGAATGATAATGAGATAAATGATGTGCTGTTGACTTTGCAGTCCCAGCATTTTTTCTTAAATGAACAGAAAGAGCTCACTCTTATCGAAACAGACACAAATTGAATATTTTAAGAAGAATAGAGGTCTGGTTATTCTGTTACCTTAAAGGATGTTTCACAAAGCTTACCAAAAATGGAGTTAAAACACAATCTGTCATATCTCTCCGGACAAATATATTGACCCTTTAAATGATTTTACTTTTTCTGATGTCACAAACACAACTTTGATATATTTGGATTGAGTTTTTTTTTTGTTTGTTTTTTGTAGCAGACAAACACAAGCATATTATTGAGGTGTTGAAGAAAATAACACGTGTTTAAATTGTTCACAACTCAGAATTTTATACTGTAATTGCGTCCTTTTACCCATTTAAGGTCGAAACCCATCACTTTCATCAAACTCTACCAGCTTCGATGTGAACTTTTTTTTTTACTGTCACACTGTGCAGGCAGAGTTGTCCTCAGAAATTCCTCCAGTATAAACCAGCGGGGAACGTTTAGTTTGGTTGATGCTCTAACAAGCTCAACAAAGATTGCTGCTTCACTTTGTTGTCTTTACTTTTAGGCTTCTAACCATGGGTTAAAAACATTTTTAGTTGAAAATGTGTAATTGATTGTGTGTTTCCAAGCCTTTCCCAATAGCTATAAACACATTGTGTATTTACAACCTATATTGGGATGAACCAGACAGATCTGGCTCTCTGTGTTTGTCTCGAGATTTCAGGGAGTGGGTCTTTATTTTAGTAATGTTGTGATATATTCTTTGGTAATTTGTATCTGTGATCATATTTTTTTTTTGTTTGTTTGTTCATTCTGCTGGGTTTTTTTTTCCTCTCTAGTTCTAAACATAGAGTCCTCAGATCCTGTGTTTTCTTTATCCATCTGTCTCTTGTCTATTCTAATCTCCTCTCCCTGTCTATGTTCTCTTTTACCATTTCATCTAAAACAAGTGAGGCATTATAGTAAAAGCCATAATGTTCCACTTGTGAAAGTAAATCGGCTGGGCTTCACCTTACCATTTTGAAAGGAATTCTAAGTGCTAAAAAAATGTTTTTGGGTTCTAACCAGGATTTGTTATTAGTGCAGCGACAGGGGTGGGGGATCCTTCTGAATGTCTTTTACCTGCCTCAGGGTGAAGGGTTCACATTTTTTTGTGTTTTGTGCATATAAGGAAATAAATGTATAAAATCACAGTTTCCACTGCAGTTACGATCAATATATCAGTATAATGGCCTATTTTATAATTTCAACAACTTTCAGCATAACCAGCATTTGTGCTAAAATGCACTGGGAAGAGCTCTGTGTCAGATGTCAGCCAAAGGGTCAATATGCTCATATAATATCAGCGTAGTGGGCTAAATTTTGGGTATTGTGACAAAAGTGAAAGTAGCTGCCCACCACGCTAAGTTATATGGGCAAGAACCCTGGGTTTACAGCAAAACCTGCCTCAGCTCAAATATTTTGAAATTGCCAAATCTAAGGCATTATATTTTCTCTGTTTTAACACATGACATCGACATTAAACCAAGCTAATATATGGCTCAGAAAGTGGCAATATATGTGGTATGTTAAATAAAGTTGGGTATATATATTTCGCAATATATTTTAATTCAATATTGGTGATATGACTTTTACACACATTTTCAATATTTCAATATACATCACAGTCTATACACTTCGCATTGGTCACTGACTGATGTTGCAGGTTTTAGTGTAGTTGTATGTGTTTTTGTTTTCAAAGCTAATATTTCTTAAATGTTGTGGTGGAGGATTTTTTTAAATGTTGCAAAATATTTGTCATAAGTTTGTATAGGCATTTGTTGCAGGCCTCTTAAAGCTTTTATTTTTTTTGTACATCTTTATCGAATCTATATCGTATCGACCAGAATTAAGAAATGTATGATATAAATTTTGGCTACATCGCCCACCCCTGATGTTAAAAAAGAAAACTGTTTAAGTAATCACAGCATTTTTAAGATGAAAGAATAATAATCTTGCATCTAAATATTATGTTTAAGTCCTCCCACTTTTTAATCACCTTATGTCTTCTTACAGATGTCGGATTGATGAGGAGGTTACCCACAAAGCTTGGCTGAATCGCTCAAACATCCTTTTCACAGGGACGGATAGGTGGTCCCTGGACAAGCGAGTGACGCTCGTTAACACCAGCAACAGAGAATTTTCCATTTTAATCGACAAAGTGCAAGTAACAGATGAGGGACCGTACACCTGCACCTTTCAGGCCAATAACAAACCTCGCATCGCCCATGTCTACCTCATAGTTCAAGGTCAGTAGATGAAACTGACTGACAACTTTTTATGCATGTATGCGTTAAATGCAATGAAATTATTAACAAACTGGTATGTCCAGAGCCATCCTTTTGCATTCATTTTTAATCTTTAGTGACACAAATAAAGTACATAGAAAACATTGATATACAATCATGCCAGAGAATGTCAAATTTGAACTCTAAGACAGCATTTAAAATGTTCTTTTGGGGGATAAGACAAATATCTTGCAGTTTTTCCTCTAGTGTTACAACAGTTAAAATTGTATATACAAACTCAAATATACAGACATCATTCTATAAGTATTTGATATAATGTCCGATCAGCAAGTTACTGGAAAATGACGAAAAGGGGTTACAGACAAAGAGCTTGGCAAAACCCTGCTTTGGTATTCGACCAGTTTTCCCATCAGCGCTCATTAAGTTAATATAAACAGGTTGTTTTCTTTGCAATGAACCACCTTTCTGCATAGTTTTCGGCACATTTTAATTGAGGTGAGGTCTGGGTCATTCTAGAGGCTAATTGTTTACCTGTCTTATCAATTCTGCAGCCTGTTTGGGGTCTGTACAGTTTTAGGGCATACAGTTATATCAAAGTAGAAGACATTTATATCTAGATGTTAAGCTAAAGTAAGGAGGGAAGAATGTAGTTGCAGTCTTCCTTTTTTCAGCTCCTTCCAATAATAATAATATCCCAAGCTCGACCTTATTATTTATATTTTAGTCATCACGGCCCAATAGGTTAAAAGACTGCAGTGAAGGTATGACAATAAAATGTTGCAAAACAATAACTAAAATGAGCATTCTGATAAGAATATAAATCAGCTTTCCAGGCAGAATTATATTGAAGGTTTGTTAATAGTTTTAAAATTTGTATTTGTTGAACTTGAACTCAGTAAGGGAACCTTAGCAAAAAGTAGATGGGATTCATACAATTATTTATGCTTGTATGTATATTTTTGCATATCAAACATGTAAACCCATCTCTTTTTGTGTGTTGTATTTATATGTATGAAAAATGTGGAAAAATGTGTTGAATGCATCCTGAAAGAGATTTAAACAATTATAAAAATCGTACCATTTTCATCAGAGCTACAAATCAAAGTTAATTGCTATATTAGGTTTTTATGATATGAATATTAAGACATTGTTATGTATGTACAATTATTAAAAGGCAAGACTATTACAAATGATAGAGAACAGGCAGATCAGTTGTAGCAGAACTTTGACCTTTAGGGTTTTTTTCTACACTTGCCAAGTTCCATAAAAAAAATAAACAGGATTTTGGGCATGCATCAAATGAATGAGCATTTGTCTTGGGTAGACTAAATGCACAGAGGGCTGTCCAACTGTCTGACTAAATACAGTGACTGTCATTGTACGATTGTGGCTGGGGCTCAGTCATCAAGTCAGCAGCTCAGTGAGTGAAAATGACTGATCTTGAGTGACACCAGCTATTGATGTCAGACTGCCAAGATGGTCCCACGCCCTGCATCTGTATATTATTCACAGTTATAGTTAGTTATAGATTGCCAGCTTAATAAAACTACAGAAATCGTTATAGCTAGAATAGTTAAAGAAATGGAGAAGAAAGAGGTTAGTTACAGGTATGAGCATATTACACATATTACAACAGCTTTACCTGTAAGATCTAAAATGCTGGCACCGATGACTGCAAATGTTTGGTTCCAAGTTGCTTGCAATTGAAGTGAGAGCTTGATAGTACACAAAATAATTATACCCTTGAGCAGTAGCAGCAATGCAATATGTGTTTTATCACTGCAAATCTTCCTGAGTTGATGTAACAAATTTCTGAGCTAAGCTCATTAAAAATAACGATACAGGGTCATTTAAATTCAAGGTCCATCATGTTATCAGACTTAGAACATATGTAGTGCACCAGTGCTTTGTGTTTAGGGTCATTATGTTAAGTAAATACAGGAGGAAAAAAAACTCCTCCAACAAGTGAGCAATCAAATGGCTGTTCCTTGCAGCAAAAGATCAAATTATATCAAGCATTTGTAGGAGAGCTTGTAAATATTCATTTGGATTGGCTGAAGTTCTATTGCATTTTAAGGAGATGGTCAACCATAATGTTGCACACTTCAGTAAACACCTAAGCTCAGGTCATTGATCAGCTGATGTCCTGTCTGTCTGAAACTCAAAGACCTTAACACCTTAATAAACTGTGAGGTCAAACAGTATCAATAATTTATGAAAGCAAAAGGGGATTTTAAGGTCAGGGTTTAACGGTGGAATCTTGTTTTTCAGTGCCAGCAAAAATTGTAAACATCTCCAAAAGTGTGTCTGTGAATGAGGGCGAGAATGTAAACCTGTACTGCCTGGCAGTCGGCCGGCCTGAGCCCACTGTCACATGGAAGGACCAGAAATGTAAGCTACTTATTCTTGTTTTTTTTTGTCGTTATATCCAGATATCATATGCTAAGACCTCGCCTTTATCTTCCAGTCTATTGGTTCTTCTCTATGTCTTTGCTGCACGCTATAGTCTAACCATGCTTTCTTTTCCCATATGCAGACTTATCAGCATTCACTTTGCAGCCATTTCTTCATTCTTTGTCTCTATGTCATCATTCTTAGATCTAGTTGTTCATTCTCTGTCTTGCCCAAACTATTTTCCCAATGTTGTGTCCTAAAAAAGAGCACATTATACATAATTATTCCCAGCACACCACCTATAATTGTCAGAATTTGTCTTGATCCACCCTTTCAGCCCCTCTGTGGCCACATGGCTACCTTTGGCATTAAATCACATAATTTTGTTTAAAGTAAGAGTGTTTGATATAATGAGTGCAGTATTTATAGCGTCAGAGTTTACATCCTTGTCACTGCTAATTCCAAGTCAGACGGAACAGTCTTTTCATGATGCTGAGTTTAAACTCTTTTAAAAGCTCTATTTGGAAGCACCAATTTTACTGCATCACATTTAAGCAATTGTTGTTAAATGAAAAAAGCACAATACCTTACATTGGGCATGATTCTCCACATATGACTACCTTGAGTAAAATCAGAGTATTTAGGTGACAATTTTTTTCTTGTAACAAAAGATAAAACAGTACTTAATACTGGTAAAAAAAATATCACATATCAATATCTTCAATTCTAGTAGTGTTATAACATATATTTACATTTTGAACATAAAATAACCACAAAATTCAACTTTACCCCACAGTTTTGGTTGTTTAGTTTTTTTTTTACATTTATATCTCTTTGACACATGATGCTTTTTCTTGCAACTACAGTTTAAAATGAAGATTGGTGATGGGTGGCCTTAATTTATTTGCCTTAACCATGACTTTGGATGTTTACCATACCCATTTATAATGCCATGCAGACTAATTTCTGACTTATCTGTATGTACATGTTGGTGAATGTGTTCCCCCCTCAGTCACTCACTTCTCTAGATTTCAACAGTTTTACACTCAGACCAACATTTTTCTCCTTTCATATGATCCATCTTGTCTCAGTCCTGAAATCATATCACATCTGTTTTTATATTTGTACACATGATACTTGTTTAGTATGAAGGTCCTGGTTATTTCTATATAATCTACATATATAACTATAAAAGCATTCAGAGAGTGCAGACCTCCACCAAGCAGCTCATTTCCCCAACATATTGTGACCTCCGTTTTAACACCGGAGCCAGATCATTACCAAAGAAATTCCTGTATCCAGATCCTGATCCAGATCACCGCCAAAAGTTAATGGATTGGTCCTTAGTCCACGACGCACCTTTGTAAAAAATTTTCAAGCAAATCCGTCGATAACTTTTTCTGTAAAGTTGCTGACAAACAAACAAACGCTACTGAAAACATAACCTCCTTGGCGGAGGTAATAATAACCTACAATTATTTAGACAAGTAAAAAAAGAAAATAAGCAAAATAAAAAATTAAGTTAAACAACTCAGATTCAATTGGCAATGATTTATCAGGAGAGGTTGTGAGGAGTCTCTGATAAATTTCCTTTTTCTATAGCTGTTCTAAAACAATGGATGGATGGAGGATAAAGCCAGTCCACAAACCTTACCATCTCCCCCGACTACAATTTTGCTACTTTGCTACAGCTCTACCAATGTACTACTATAAGTGATATACTTCAGGGCCCATAGCTACATGTATTTCATATTTTTTAGATTTAAAAGGGAATAAAACAGAAATAATGATGGTTGGCTGGGTTAAAAATTGGAGTGCATGTTGTATAGGTATGTATGAGAATCATACATGTAAGGAAAGAGATATAAACTACTGGATTAAGAAAAGATTATGTGACAAAATAATGGAGAAGATTTTTTTCTGCACCCCGTGTCTTTACACTTGTATTATGCATTATGTTTTTTTAGGTTGCACAATAAGTTATCCTTTATATAAACTATAACAAATGCCCATGGTTTTTAGGCAAGTTGAATGTTTTTATTGATTTTAAAACTTTGCTTTATTATAGAGTTCTGTATTTTTTTATCATGTCATTTATTTGAGAAATTGTATTGATTTTATTTGGAGATTTTTTTTAGGTCTCACTTCTATGTGTTGTGCTCTGATATATTTTTCTTTTAAGACTGTCAGTACTGTATATAAAAGCAACAGCAAGATAGGAATAATAAGTAGGTCAGAGGGAATAACTACTGAACATAGTGTAATCATAGTGCAGGGCTAATATATTCACAAACAACTGTAGTTTGTGTATGTACAGTCAGCTGTAGGCTCTCTCAGAGGTTGGTTCCCCCCCCTCTTCTTCTGTGTTCCTACCGTGTTTGCCCTTCTTTGCACAGTTATGTTTGTTATGCTGCGCAGTAGCGTACAGTACCTCGGGCAGGGACAAGCACAGTGGAGATCATAGACACCCACAGAAACACAGAAGTATACAGCTAAAAAAGAAAGCACGGTTGAATGCACACCTGCAGTAAACACACATAGACACAACTTCGCATCACAAACTCTGTGCGGTTGTCCTCACTTGAAAGCCTACAGCATTTCTCCTCTGTCAGCAGTAATCCTCCCTCTCTAGCCGCCCCCATCATCTCACCCTGCCTCTCTCCCCTCCTGTCCCCCCTCATAACCCCTTAGCGAGCAGAGAATGAGATAGCGCCCACATTGCTATTCCATGGGAGTTTCTACAACCAAGCCATCAGTTGTAGCAGACCAGGGGTTGCTGGAAATAGCAGGCGGGAGGGGTGGGAATGGGATGGAGGGGTTGTAGAGCCCAAAGTAACAGCAAGAAGCTGCTAGCCATCTGTCCCCATTACTCAGAGACTGCAGAGAAAAACTGCAGGGAGGGCATTCTAGAGAAGACTGTAAGTTGAATGGAATGTGTGTGTATTTATGTGTGAATTTACACCAGGAGGCTGCGGATAAGGAGGAGCCGGAGCACATCAGAGGTCACAGGGATCATCTTAGAGTCCCTGATACCTTTAAAGTGTGTTTGTAGTTTTCTGAAATCTCACCTGCAAGCTGCATTGATACTGTGCTGCACTACTATTTGCAGGCGCCATCTTCCTCATTGTAACTAAAGTAAAGATGTTATGCTTTTCTTATCCATATCTGTAAACATGACAAAAGACATATTGGCCTCTGGTTCAAATTGAAGAAATTAGTTATTCATTCATATATATATTTGATTTATTTCAGAGTTTGGGAGAAAGGAAATACTACAGAGTGACAACAAGAAAAACAAAATGAAAGACAGACAAATTTGATTTCTAAATGAAGTAAAATGGGAACCTTAGATTGTTTAAACTGCTAAAATATAAACAGTATTTTCTATGAAAAAGGCAGTACTAGCAAGCTCAAGTTTATTTTTGTGCAAGACAATTATTTTGTCAGCAATGTTGAGAATAACAGCAGTCAGAGTTACTTCTTTTAGCACTAAAACCATTTGAGGAGATTCTTAGTACAGGATTAGCCTTCAATAATTCGTAGAAGCTTAAAATTCATTTGTTAGAAGAGCCATTAAAAAAATGCCTCTTTTCACACTCTTAGGTGTACATTTGGAAGTTCAATTTCTTATTGTGATAAAATGTCAAGAGTAAAAGCAGAAGTGAGATCACAAGGAAGCACAAAAAAGCTCATAGACACAGAAGACTCATCGCAGTAAAATGAGATCAATGCTTTCAAACAAGTGCTACTTAAACAATAGTTGCTACCATGAAACCGAAATATGTAGGTAAAGCAATGTTGATAGGTGTAATCCATAGCTGTATAGCTTATAAAACAGACCTGCTTGTAGCTACAGCTACATTAACAGCAGATGCTTTCTCTTTAGTTTCGCAAAATGCATATGTCTTTTTATATCAAACTTTTACGACTGGTACTAACACACTTGTTTGTTTGTCTTTAGTTATAAAACAGCACATGGTTTCCACAAGTAACCTTAGTGCGTCAATGCACTTTGAACTGTGAGTAATTACCTCAGGCAAAGTCTTATTTACTGTTCATGGAAGGATTTGTGGGAAAACATTTGGTGTTTTGACAGGCCTAAGCTGTTGCTGATTGTATTTTACATAAAAACAAGTGCAGATCAAGATTGCTCCTATTTGTGACGCCATGTGATGCCAAGGGCCTATTTCTCTTTCAGAGGTGTCAGGAACCTTGTTAGAGTGTGTGACACTATTACATCTTTAAAATACGAGAATATTTATAAGGAATATTAAAGAAACCTTATTGTGGGTTTCAACGGGAAATGGTTCAAAAACATTTTTGTAACAGTACTTTTCCCCCCCAATGAAATATACACTCAAATATAAGGTTTTAGATGAATATAGTTTTCTGTAAAAAAAATTTGGGATTCTTACAGAAAGTTTTTAGTCTAAGATTATACTATTACAATAACAAGTTTTTTTCACTTTAAAAATAAAAACCTTTTTACTGTGAAAATAAATTTGGTCACCACTGTTTTTGCAAAAATTGTTCACAGAAACCGAAACAAACATATAATTCCATCCCTCCTAGAGTCCACAGTAATATTCCATTGTTGTCTTTTTTGGCCTAACTTCAGACCTCTTTGCACTTATTGTAGTTTTTGTAATGGAAACGAATTGGTGAAGCCCAGAAATCAAGCACCCTGGAGATCCACTCAGACTCTCAGTGCTGCCACAGAAATAGAGCACCATTTCACTGCTGGGGAAAGCCTTATCCTTTTCTCCATTTTTTTCCATTCACTCTCGTCCCCCCCTTCCCTTTCCTCCAAGGTGGAATCCAATTATCTCTGGTGGTCAGGAGTTAGGCTCCTTCAAAAGCCTTAAGTGGTTGATGGAGCTGTATTTTACTGACCATTGTAGGAGTGCCAGAGGCCGTCTCTGCTAAGATATGATCTCCCGCCAAAGTGAAAAGAAGTGTGCAAGGCAGGTTCGCAGATCTCAGGGGATGGAGCAAGAGAGGGCTGTCATATTACATCATACAGTCTGTAGGAGCTGTCGATGAAATGTCAGTGAAAAAAACCAACCATATCAAAAACCCAACTTGACGCCTCGATGCTTTCCTCTCTGTGTGGCCTTTTTTTTTCAAATCTTACTTATCTTTTATCACTGCATCTTCTTCCCACTCTGGAGTGTTAGTTTTTTGCCTGCAATGTCAAATATAGCACTTGATCATTCCGTGTTATTTCATTTGAACATCTTTATTTCTTACAATTTATATGTTAATGTTATTACTTAGGTTAGTGTAAGAAAAAACTATGAAGCACTGTTAAAGTGCCAGTTTTACTTATTTCTTGGAGCAATACCCAATTGCTAGCTCAATTTGAGATATATTGATTAATATTTAATCATTTTATTTTTCTGTTAATATACAGCCCTTGATGTTTTGAGTGAGTTGGTCTTCTCAAAAACTTGCCTATGTGATTTGAAAGGATCGGCTCTGTTGCTGAATGAGTTCTGACAAAGAGCAGAGCTAAACACAAGCATTCACTGACCTAAACATTGTTGTTAGACAAAACAACAGAGATGACACTTACCTGATCCGACATATTTTGGTGCCTTAATGAATAATTTAATCTGGAGAGGTGCTGCTGCATCTGAGGCCCTGTGTTTTTGAGGAGGTTTGGGCTTGCTCACTAACTGTTTGTTGAAGATGGTAAATTCCCACACAAGACAGGGAAAACTTGCAAGATTCGTAATTACTTGCTTTGTTGAAAAAAAAAGACAAGACGCTTGAACAGTATGACAAAGTGCTAAATATTGTGATAAAGTCACGAATTTGGCAACATTTCAGAAGGGGGTTGGGCCGGGGGGTCTCTGCTAAAGGTAGCTGCCTGGTGACGGGTGAGGCCACACTTTTAGACACACCCAAAAAATCCTGAAACACATGAATATTGAAACCCAAATGAAATTCTACTTTCACAATTATAAAATGTTGGGAAAAATTTTTACACATTTGAAACAATACATTTATGACATTTATAATGTGTGCAGAAGAAGATGTAGGAATTCTCTTTACACTGTCTTCAATGTTAAAAGTTTGTGATTTTTTTCTGTCTTTTAAAAATACCTACTTTTTAAGGGTGAAAATAAGTAAATGAAAAGCTAGAGAAATGTTTTAATTTCTCATACAACCTCTCAAAATCTGTCAGATTGTGAGAGTGTATTGTGTGTACATCTCTCAGAATAGGTACACAAATGTACTATTTAATAAACAATAAACTTGATTTCATGCTAAAAAAAAAGGAGAAGTTTTTTTAATTTGGTCCAGTAAACACAATATGTTGTGCCATTATTTACTGATAACTTGGAGCCTCCCATAATTCCTTTCACTTAACACCCAGTTTAAGCTTAAAAAAAGGCATTATGATTCTGGATGCAATTATTTCCTGCGGTGCAAATTAGCCACAGAGCCTCTGAAATTCTCTGCTGATAAAAATAACAAGAATTTTAAAAAATTGATAGAGAAAAAAGGGAAAAAAGGGAAACCTTTTATGCAATGATAAATCTGCTCGTATTTTTAAAAGAAACCTTGTTATTTCAAAATGGTGGTGCACCATTTAAGTATTTTCTGCCTGCTTGACAAAGATTTTACAACAGACCTTCCCTATTTTTTTATTTTTTACTAATGGAATAACTAAATAACAGTACAACTATCCAACCGCAACATCTAACACCTGCATACGATCTCTTGGGTGACACATACAGTCGTCATTGCATCATCGTTTGTTGCTCAGCCATGATGAATTGTCTCCAGCTCAGTAGCCTCACTAATAATCCTCCAGTATAATCTTCAATTAGAAGCGCAGAGCTAATCTCTGACAGGAATAATAGTAGCGTTTAGTGTCTATTTGGTGTGTGTTCCTCTTGTTGTCCTTTTTTCTGTCACAGAGCTGTTCATGATGGGAGCTTGAGGTTTACAGACTTTAGAGTTTGGTGAAGTTTTTGTTTAAGTTTTTTAACGTTAGAGAGGGTTTTATATTGATAAAATCAGCAACAGGTTAACAGCTGGAATTCTTTATTAGCTTTAAGATTATATTATGCTGTTACACAGTCTGAGTTTCCTAATTGTTGAAAGAGGATGAAATATGAGCCTGATGGTTTTAGAAGTTTAGAGACAGCTGGCTCATTGAAAGGAATGTGTACACTATCAGTCTCCTCGTTTTTCCTGTTACTGCCACCATCGAGCCAATAACATTCATTCCCTACATGAAGAAGCAATAACTCGCAATCTATTCCCTCGACTCTGCACCTCTGAAGAGATGTTCGTTGCCTGAGGAAAAGTGCTAGACTGACTAATTTGGTTTTAGCTTCACCTGGGAGTTTGTCAACATCAAATAACAGCCAAATGTTGTTCTCACCATGTAATGTGGTGAATTAGCTATTACACCCCAGCTCATCCGGTCGTTTGTTGAATAATACCCAAGTTCCCCTAGTATTTTAAAAGCGATAGTGACAGTTACATCACAGAGTGTTCGTTTTTCTGGATCACCAAGTGCAGTCATTTTATTTTATTTTTGCTGTAGAACCAGCCGCTGCAAAAACTGCAATATGATCAATTTTTCTTGATTACGAATGTTTCATTAGTGTCTGCTGATAAATTCATTATTATCATACACTGCCATTTCATCGTGTCATTCCCACTTTAATTATCATGATATTGATTTCCAACACCTCCCCCATCTTTCTACATCGATATCCCATGGCAGAATTGAATGATGCTTCATTTGCAGTTATTTGGCCCTCAGCATGCTCTTAAACTGTCTTTGGCTGGAAGGTCATATGCTGTACCTGAAGTAATGGGCCATAAACTGCAAACAGGGTCACAACGTACTTGATGTATAGTGATCTTTGACTTCCCCAATTTCTTTAATTAGATGGGCTGGTGAGCGAGGGGGAGTTCTTGGATATCACAGAAATCAAGAGGCAGCAGGCTGAGGACTATGAATGCATCACCCACAATGGTGTGGCTCCACCTGACCAGCAGAAGGTCAGAGTTACTGTAAACTGTAAGTACCCCTCTGCCTGTAGGACAGAAAAGCCCAGTGGTCATAATGCAGCTCAACCTTATGTGCACCAATATGCATCGAGAATATATTATATATGTTAATTTTATGAATACATTAGTATGTACACATTTTGATTTAATTCTCCACAGGTATTTCTTTAACCTTGCATGCACTCCCCCATCAGACCTCACTTGACTATTCTGTAAAGGACAGTGTATACTAATTACTGAACCAACTCTTGCTGATTTTTTTCATCCCCTAATATTATCCAACAGACCCTCCAATGATCACAGACATGAAGAACCTGCCTGTAAATCTGGGGAAGACGGCTATCTTGAGGT
>JAUZNJ010016258.1:0-17474 GCA_034780135.1 Jordanella pulchra
AAGTGCCTTGAGATGACATGTGTTGTGATTTGGCGCTATATAAATAAACTGAATTGAATTGAATTGAATTGAATATGTGAATACATTATTCCATAAAAGTTTTCAAAATAATCGAGGATAGACATCAACAATCAGCATTGGAGAAGAATTTTATTTCAGCATCAGAGCAGCAGAAATTTTACCTTAAAGCTCCACAAGTTTTTCACTTTGACTTTAAAATAATCTTGAGACATTTTAGTTGAATAAATCAGATGATATTTATCTAAAGCACATCCAGCTGTGATTCCCTGGGACACAGCTGTAACAAATTAAATAAAATCAGACAGAAAATGGGACAAGGGAGTCCTCTGTGTTTGTTTTGGTGAGTCCCATGAATGCACATGTTGCGATGATGAGCAGCAGCGTGTAAGTAATCACAGCAGTCATGCTACCCATAATGAGAGGAATTTCACAGAGAGAGTCAGGATGTCAGCTGCAGATTCAGCACCAAACGCAGACCTTTTTCAACTAAAAGTTAACGGGAAATACTTCTTTAAAGGGAAATATTGCTTTTAGGCGTTGCCATTGCTGGAAATTCCTTCTTCTTTGAGTAAGTCCCATTTCCAGGTCAAGCATACATACCAGGATTATCATAGGGAGTGAGAAAGTGAAGCCTGGAATGCTGCACAGTATTTGCAGCAGAGATTTTCAAACTCAAAATTCAACCTTTACTGAATGTAAAAAGCTGCACCAACAGCTTATTAAAATAAAGAAACAAACAATCATAATTATACACAAATATATGTATATATATATATATATATATATATATATATATACATATATTTGTATGTATGATCAGATGCTACACAATCATCACAGTTCGGTCCCTTTTACTGGCTCTGAATAAATAATTTCGAAACTACTGGGTCTAAGATAGAAAAAATTAAGATCTGCTTTTACTGTAAAATCTGATAACGTTACGTTGCCATTTAGGTTGCTGTCAGAAGCAGTTTTCTTCACCTGTCACGACATCTTTTCTTCAAAAAGCTAATTGGGAAACATTGCATATATTATGACTTTGTTTTGGTTTTGGGTCCAAAATTTGAGCCTAACCTTATAAAAGTTGCAAATTAAATGAAGTAGATCAAAATACACTAATAGAAAATAGAGAAAATTATATCCCTGTTCTGTGCAAACCTATCCTTCAATCATTATGTTCAAACAGTTATGAAATTCTCTATTGGTACCAGAACCACAACAGATCTAACAAGTGAGTTAATTTAATCACTAAATAACTCACTTGTTTAGTCTACGACCTAAGTTCAAGGCTCACATTATGGTTTTGGCTGCTGAGGCTTGCAATTGTTAACATTCTCGAAATGCAACACTGAGAAACTGCACTCACCACCTGTCTATACACACAGTGAAAGAAATACCAAAACCAGACAGGAAAATAATGAATGTGAAGCTCACAGAGAAAATAAACCCCAAGAAGGATTTCCTACCTCGACTCTGGAAACTACTCCACATCACGGATGGTAAGACAGCTGTCTCACCTTCTCCACCACCTCCACCTCCTCCTTTTTTGCTCTTTCATCTGCTCCCACGGTAACTAAAACCCATGGAGGAGAGAACCCAAAACAAATTGCGGAGGCTCGTTGTCTGACTATTCAAGCATGAAGATATAGAGAGGCGTGTGGGAGGGTAGAGTAGGGTAAGCGACGGAGAGCCACAGAGAGACAGTACGAGTCTACAGTGGGAACGAATCACTGAGGTAACGCTATCCAGGGTGAGCAGTGATGACACCCCCTCCGTCTCAATGAAAATCTCTAGTTCTCCCTCGCTCTTTGTCAGTGCAGCTCACTCACTCTGCTTCTTTGTGGCTTTACAGTTTAAAAACAATTATGAGCTTTTTCAGTAATTTCTATCATATTAAGGTTCTATCAACAAATTATCAATGATTCAGTTAAATTCATAAAAGCGTTACCAACCTAAAGAAAGTAAGTCTTGTAACTAATACTATCCGAATTTTCTGAAAGATAGTCAAAACTATGAGAAGAGAGGATCTTCCGCATTAGCATGGCATTCATAGTGTTCTTAATTCTATGAGTAATTCTTCCTCGTAAAACCACCTTAAGATGTTCTTTTTGAGTTTCTAGAACACAGTGATCCTGTTTTATTATCTTAACAAGTTTTTCTATAGTGTAACTCAACCCAAAATTCAACTAATGTTTGCAGAGGACTTCGTAAAAACTGGGCCTAAGCATGTCGTTTTATTTGTACTGTGCAAAATTGATTCATTTTTGCAATATTTGCTTTGAAACAGTCTAAGTGCTGCCCTCTTAGGGTTGAAATGTGGTTATTGCAGATGAAATTTCCTATTAGTTGAAATGATACATCATGAGTCACTCACCCAGTAAAGAGTCATTCTGTCCTACATTGCCCTAGCAGTATAGGTTTCAGGCTGTGATAAGTCAGCGCTCTTAAGACCACTGCCCAATGGGGTCCAAAAAGCCTTCCTCAACCTCTAGTGACAAAGGAGGCAAAAAATCCTACACCTCAACAAATCAATCTGTGGTCAACCACTGGTATCCATCAACCAGTGTTCCCCGACTCCTTCAATTGATTCCCCAGGTTTCCTCTGGTCTGCCTTTTTTGTGATATTCTTCAGATCAGTTAAAAAACTGGTTAAAAAAATGTAACAACCGATAACCAGAGCAAAGATTTAAGTTTTGAAAACATGATTGAGGGAAAGATAAGGGGGAAAAAAAGGATGTCTAATATTTCCTACCGCCTTAACAATGAATAATGTGGTAAAAACCAGCAAATGCGCCGATTTAGCTGTGAGGTTAATTTCCATCTGTACTTCCAGCAAGTTGATGGTCCATTAAAAAAAGGGAGAGAATTGAGAAGTCTTGTAAAAACTTAATATAATACAATCGGAGTGTTTTTTTAGGATCTTAAAATATTGGAGAAATGTACAGGAAATGTACCAGTTGTCTGCCTTGGCTAGTTTGATTAAAAGTAAATTAGGGAGACCTAAACCAAAAAGTCTTACAACAATTTTTATTTGTTTTAATATTTTTGTAGTTAAAGTGAAGGATGAAGAGAAACAACAGGGTTTAGGATTGATGAGAAATATTTTTTAGTAGCAAAGTGGTTTTGTGTATGTGCACAGTTCTATAAATCTGATTAGTTTTAGGAGGACATGTCACTTCCATGTTTTGGGTTTATAACGTTTTGCGTGGGGTCCTTTATAAATAATTCCTCACATTTAACTTAAACATCCCTCATTACCCTGGCAATGCTCACTGAAGTAAACATCTAGCCTGTATTGTGTTAGATGAATAAGTAATTAGCTGTAACTTATAACTAGATCATAAGGAATGCAAACAACATAATCATAGTTTTTATATTTAAAAAAATCAAACCAAAAGTATAGACTTTAGGTTTTGCTAAGGATAGCTTAGCTTAATGCATCATTTTTAGCAGGCATGCATATCTCTAAACGCCTTTTATCATATGATCTGGTGTCAGTTCTCTTTCAGCTATTTTCCTAAAAAAGCAAAACTCGTGGTCCATCCATTACATCAGTACATCAAAACAGCCCAAAACCATCACACTACCTCTTCTGTATGTAACTACTAGTTAAATACTGTTTATTTTCTTTCTTTTGTTCAAAACTGAACAAGACATGACCAAAAACATACCCTTACCAAACCCTAACCTAAACTCAATTCACAACTTAGTCCTAAACCTAACCCCAGCTCAAAGAAGAGAGCTTTACCATATGGGGACCAGTTCAATGTCCCCATATGTACCTTTATGTCCCCACAATGTAGGATATTTGTCCCCACATTGTAGCAAAACAAGTATACACTCACACCAAAGGACACTTTAGAAACACCAAGTAACCTAACAATCATGTTTTTGAACTGTGGGAAGAAGCTGAAGTACCCAGAAAGAACCTTTGCATGGACGAGGAGAACATGCAAACTCCATGTAGAAAGATCCTGTTCCAGGAATTGAACATGGGACCTTGGAGCCCATAAACAACGATAAGAAAGACAGTTTTTAGTGCTTTTTAACAGACCTTTGGTTTTGTTGAATCAGGAACTTTAGATTTGACAAAGGGAAGCGAGGCCTTATCTGCTTTAAATGTTAATCTGTGTCTTTTGTTGACCTTCAGGATGTGTTGATGGAACATTCTTGGAGGGATTTTGGTAGGTTCGCCACCCTTTGAAGGAGAACCAGCTTGGTTGCCTGGACTCCAAATGCATAACGATTCTGATTTCTTCTTGTAAACTGTAAAGTTTAGAGCCACAGCTTAAAGTTCCACTGAATTTGGTGTTTCACCTTTCAGACCTCACACCATATTCTGGGCAAATTTAAAAACCATGAAAGTTTTGCACGTCTCAGGACCTGAGAATAGAGGTGGGCTGAGGGTGGTACATGAAGGATACTTCTTATATGACCGGCGAATTGCTGAAGCTCATGCTGATCATACCAGACCTGTCCTTGGTGTAGTAGTCATCAGAATTCATGCAGTGTCATAGTTAGCATTAGGCTGGGTATGACATGTTCCTTAGTCTAGAATGTGAGTCAGGTGGGCCAAGTAAACTGTCATCCAGGCTCTTCCTCTGAGCCTGCTGTCATCGCCATATGGCCCTTATGAAAATCCGTCAGGGAGGTCTATTCATACACTACTGAATACATCATCGAAAGACTGCATATCCACACCTGCTCAATCTCTGCATCTCACGCGCACAGAGAAACACAAACACACAGCTGCGATACATCTCTATTAATATCTGTCCAGTTCACAGCTTCTTATGAGCAGAGAATGAACATAACAACAAAGTGACCTTTATTAGCCAAGGCGAGCTAATTAATGCATGCTTCTTCAAACACACACAGGCTTTAACAAAGAAAAAAATGTGAGCAGACTCCTTCCAGTATAAAAAAATAAGCCTCCAGTCAGAAACTCTAAGGTTTTCTGGTGCAAGGACATGAAGGTATAAAAAAGGGCAAGAAGAAAAAAAAAAGAATAGAGATAGAAATAACAGACACAGGCTGTGTATTACACGGGCTGGTGTAATCAGAAAATGACAGAAGCTGTATTACTGTTCACATTATTGGTCTCATGTGAGAGAGCCTTTTTATTTGAGCTGGGCATGATGATCATGGGAATTCACTTTTCTCATTACTGACAATCTGTGAGTTTAGAAGTGTGTGCACTCAAGCGTATTTGTGGTGTCTGGACTGCCTCCTAGTGGTTACAATAGAGTAAATAAATGTTTAGAGAGAAAACATCATTTCAGTTCCCTGACCCCATTAACCCCCACCCCCACCATTTACTGTGTTAACAAATTGTGCCTTTGGATTGTCAACATCTTGGTCTTTCTTATTCCTCATATGGGCATGTGAGCATTTTTTTTATTTAAGTAACCTTATACAGGTCATGTGGACATGCAATTTCAATTTAAATGTATTTTCAAAAATAGATTTGAATGTGTTTTTTCTAATGTATTTCATACTAATTTTGTTATACCTAACAACCAGCTACATTTGAGCTGTTAATTTCTTTTTTACTATCTCACAATTTGTGTTTAAAAATTATTTTTCTCACTGTCTCTCTTGATTTTCCAAAAAAGAGGACATTAGCAGCATCACTTTGTTTATCGATACTGGCACTGTGTATTTATATGTTGTTGAATAAAAACAACTTAGTGGGCTAGAAGAGGATAGAAAGTTTGACTTAACCTTACAGTTTATCACAAAGACCTTTTCAGGTCAAGTATGTCACAAACCCAGTAGTCTGTTGCTGAAAAAAAAACATCCGATTGTAAAGGATTAGAGTATGCCGACAATTTTCTAAAGCAGAATGATCATGTGGGGTAGTGTTCATTTTATGCAACTGAATTCTATGCTCTTGCTCAGTTTTGCCTGTTTTTCCCCCTAAGATTCATAATGTTATGCTGTAGAACGATCACCTTTACTGGTTTTAATCCTCACTGTGGTAAAATTAAGCATTTCTTTTTTAGTTATTATAAACATTTCAGAATAACAGTGGCATTGCGTTTGGTTTCTATGACAAAAAAGTGTGGATTAAGTGTGGATTTAGGCTGTCCATCAAACATAGTGCAGTTGAAAAGCTATATCAAACACTTCACATAATAAATCTAACAGTGTGTCAACATCTTTTAGAGCTTGTATTTCCGTGAGTCTATGCAGAGGAAAAATGATGCTCGCTGTCAGCTTACAGCCATTAGCTCCTAATGCAACTAATCCTAAGTATGAGCTTTCAGCCAGATGTTTACAGTTTTCAGAACAATCCCCTTTGTCTGAATAACTCTTTAGTTTAATGTTTTAGGTAAACTTTAACTGAGGGATGTTTCTATTTACGTATTAAATAAAAGTGTACACTGGTTAAGATGTTAAATATGCATCTATTGAAAGTTGCCCCACTTGACACAAGTTGAGAATTTTGCCTTTACTGAATAAAATTGGTTCGGAAATGCTTTTATAGCATAAAATTATTAATTTATTCTTTGGAATTTTCTTTTAAATTTGAATTTGAAAAATCCTGACACATAATTTCTGCTATATTACCCATGCCTATGTTACACATGCCATGCAGAATTTGCCAAAATGGGAAAAAAAGGTTATTTACTGGAAAAATACAAAACTATTTATAAATAAATTAAACCAGAAATATCTAAAAGGAAAATACATCCAGCTGAAGAGTGACAATAATTGAAGAAAGAACAACAATCAGTAGTAAATGA
This sequence comes from Jordanella pulchra, assembly GCA_034780135.1. Classification (NCBI taxonomy): domain Eukaryota; kingdom Metazoa; phylum Chordata; class Actinopteri; order Cyprinodontiformes; family Cyprinodontidae; genus Jordanella; species Jordanella pulchra. The sequence goes on from JAUZNJ010016258.1 coordinate 6,771, forward strand.
CTGTGTCGGATGTGAACAGTATTGATTGAGGAACTTAGGGGGGTAACAGCCCACAACTAAAGCATGGATCTGTGCATTTACAGTGATCTCATATGACCTCACTGCTGATAGGCTGCCTGTCACACATGCATGCATGCATAAAGACACACACACACAAGGGAAATACACTCTGACTGGCCTAGAGAAGCACTGAGCTTTTGGCTACAGTGAGTGTCTCAAAATGGACAAAGACAAAGAAAAGGATACATTCATTCAGCCTGTGTGTGTGTGTGTGGGTGGGTGGTTGTGTGTGTAGAGATTTAATCTTTAATCAGTGTTATTGCAGCCTGCACAATGATATGGATTACAGTATGTAATTACAGCTGCTGCACACACACACACACTCCATTCTTGTGTATGTGTATCAGAGTGTGACTTTCTCTCCTTTCTTCCTATGTCCTGCTCCTGCCTGCAACCATTATCCCACATAAAGAAATTTCATTGAATTAATATTCTTCAGGAGCGCTGAGGTTGTCAATAAACTTTTCTCCTCATTGTTATTTTGATCAATATTCGGGGAAGCAGTAACTCAAACAGACTATAAAGATGTCATGACAGATAGTGTTGAGATGAACACATTACCAGACTAATGAAGAAATTAGCGATGTGTGGCAGAAATGTCAGTGCAGCATCAGAGCAGAGCTGTGTCCCAGTTTGATGACCTGCTGCTGCCTGCTCCACTTTTACTTCTTTACATCTCAGTATGTTCTTACTCTGATGACCTGCAATCTGACTCAGAGGGACTGCGTCTGACTTTCTGATGATGCTCTGAAGCTCTTCCAATCACATCTGACTAAAGAACAGAAGATGGCTCATGAATAGTGATGTGGTTCAGCTATATTTCTTATAGCAGAGGATGATCAGAGTGGTTATTTTTTTCAGAATGTGAATGTGTAAAAAATGGAGGTTTCAGTGATTTTGGAAAACTTAAAAGGGTCCAAATAGGCTTTTATTCTGTATTCACTTTATTTCAGTGTTGAACTATACTTCTACCCTTTAATTCAAAATTTACCTTGTGAAATTATTTGTATTGATGGTATTGATTTATGTAAGTTTAGAGGTTGACAATAAATGTGAACACATCCTTTAATATAAAAGGCCATCCTGTTTAATAAACTCCAGTTCAGGAGTTATGCACTTTGTTTTTGACACATACTCTGGGCAGCAACGTTTACTATCTTGTGTGACTGAAAATCATAGAGACAGCAGATGAAAAATGCTGCAGTGGCCAGAAAGAGCTATGCTTTTGTGAGACAAATAAATAAAAAAAAAAGTTAAAAAAAGGAAAGATGAGACAAGTCAAGACAAAAACGTTTTGTTTTTCTCAGGGCTAATTGTCCTGCCTTGCTGTTGCAAAAGTGTTAAATGTTAAACCTAGATCATTCATTTTATGCCTAACCTTCACTGAGTATCTTGGTTAATTACTGCATAGGCCAATGACTAAATATTGTAACCCAGTCATGTAGGAGTTTGGGACTCCATCTTCAATATGAAGATAGAGATAGGCTTAAAAACTCACGCACACACCCACATACCTATCCATATGAAAGTGAAAAATTGCTTGGACAAAATGATGCTACCTCTAGAAATGAATAAAAATAACATAACCAAAATGTGTTCATGCATCAGCAACACAGGTGTCAACAATCTGTTTATTAGTTAGTTGGCCTGTATACAGGGCTACAGGTAGTCACTTTGCTGTTTGGTTACATGGTGTGTACCACACTCAACATGGACTAGAGGAAGCGAATGAAAGAGTTGTCCAGGAGACTAGAAATAGAATTATAGACCAGCATGTTAAAGGTAAAAACTATGTGACCATCTCCAAACAGCTTGCCATGCCAATACATGATAAAGAGATAAAAGCGAGTCCACACACGTACTGTATCTCTCTATTTCCTAAATAGGCTGTAATGAAATAATAATACGTTGCAATTCGGGGATGAAATTCCCGCACAGTCCTACCAATATGACATAAACTGACACTGCATGTGTGCCCATTGCACTAGCACATTAGCTCTATGTTCACAGACAGAAAAGTGAAGAATATCAAGAAAAGATCACTATTGCTACTGTGAAACATGGAGGAAGCTGTGTTATGTTCTGGGGCTGCTTTGCTTCATCTGGTACAGGGTGTCTTGAATCTCTGCAGGGAACAATGAAATCTCAAAACTATTAAGGGATTACAGAGAGAACTGTGCAGCCCAGTGTCAGAAGCTTGGTTTCAGTTGCTGGTCATGGGTCATCCATCCATCAAGAAAATGGATGGCTGGATGGGTCTTGTAACGGAATAATTACTCAAAATGCACATCTAAAATCACCCAAGAATGGTAAAGAGGAAAATCTTGGACTCTTCTGAAATGAGCCCTGACCTTAATCGTTTTGAGCATCTTTAGAAGGAGGCGAAAGATGCAGTCTGGATAAGGCACCCTTCAAACCTGAGACAGATGGAGCTTTTTGCTCATGATGAGTGGGAACAAAATTCATTCTGAAAGGTGCAGAAGTCTCATGAACAGTTACAGATATTGTTTGATTTCAGTGATTGTAGAGGCTGTGCAACAAAATATAAAAATAAGGGTCATTTTTGTCTAGGTCTGTTTCACAAGTTTATTTATTAAACTATTCTCTTGAAGCATAATTGAAAAGCATTGTGTGACTGTGTGACTTCCCTTCTAGTTCATGGTCATATTATTTTTATATATTGTTTTGTTTTTTTCAGATTTAGCTTTTTCCTGTGACCGTTGAGGGTTTTTCTTTCAGTAAATAAGTGGCACCAACATTTTCGCCCTTGTTTGTACATCCTCTGACCTTTCAAAGTGGGAAGCAGCTGTTAGCTAGAACCCAAAGTCATTTTCACCCAGTAGCCAGATTCATTAATTTTGCCTCTGCTCACCATCAAAAGCTGGATGCCTTTCAGAGAAACGCTAAGAAAACAGAATTTCAACAGCTTGCAGATCAACCTTTAGCAGCACTCACTGTAGTAGTCGTTTTCATATGGTGTTTTACTCACTTGTTGAAGAAATTTAGTGTCTTTTTTACCACATTGACGTCACTGGGGGTTACGGATATTCATCATTTTCCTATCTTTTTGGAAATTGTCTGGATCATTGCATTAATTCTCTTCTTTTCAGCCCATTTTGATGCATAACCGCAAATGGAATTGGGATTGCTGCCCTTACAATGACCCAAATGATGTGATGCCAGTTGTGAGATTGCCCCAGCCAACTGGAAATGCAAGCCATCTTAAACAACGCTCTTACAAACACAGGACAGTTTAACCGGCTTTCTGCAGACAGGGGAAGAATAATAAGAGACACAAAAATCATGTAGGCTGTGAGTTGTGTCTTCAAAATTTACAGTTTGAAAGTGGGTAAGAGATTAAAGTAAATGAACAAAATGCTAACAATCTGACGTATGTTTTTATCACGTATATGAGACTGTGCATGAATATTTTTAGCCCATGCCAGCACATTGCCTTGGATGCAGTTTATTAATTCGTACTTCTCCCACTTCATCCAGGACCAGTAGAGACTCCCAGACTTCTCTCCCCAGACACCTCCTCCAGCTCTGCTGGGGGAAGCCCGAGGCACTCCCAGGCCAGCCGAGAGACATACTCCCTCCAGCGTGTCCTGGGTCATCTCCTGGCCTCCTCCTGGTAGGACATGCCTGGAGCACCTCCTGAGGGAGGCGTCCAGGGGGCAACCGAAAAAGATGTCCGAGCCATCTCAGCTGACTCCTCTTGATGTGAAGGAGAAGCTGCTTTACTCCAAGCCCCACCTGAATGACTGAGCTCCTCTTCCTATCTCTAAGGGAGAGCCCAGCCACCCTGTAGAGAAAGCTCATTTCAGGATCTCAATTTTTTTGGCCATGATCTAGATTACATGACCATATGTGAGGGTAGGAGTCTAGACCAACCAGTAAATCAAGAGCTTTGCCTTTTTGCTCAGCTCTTTCTATCGATCTCTCACTCCATTCTCCCATCAGGCCCAGCATGAAGGAGTGACGTGAGGCCATCCGCCAGTGGGCTCACCCCCTGCAGCCATGAGGGACCAGTGCAAAGAGGATTGGGCAGCAGTGAGAGGGAGAGGCAGAGGCAACCCAATCCACAGGCAGTTTATTAAGCCAAGGATTTGCTTCTGTCCTTCGTACCATCAAACAAGTGGTAGCTCCCACCAATCACTGCTGTATTCAGCTGCTTATAAGGTCGTCAGCAAGTTTTTGTCTGTCTTTCACTTTTTTTTTCAAAACTTCTTTTCAGTTTTGGAAAAAGAATTAACTGTGTATGCTCTTTAAATACTTGAGGTTAATCATGTCTGAATTACATGTTTCCCATTCACAGCAGCTATTTTTTCTGTTGTTTTAATGAAATCTCATGTCCGCTATGTGTTAGTAATGAAAACCCCTAATTTGTCCTAGGTAAAGAGGTTACGGCTTCTGTAGATAAGGGACATTGAACCTCTGTTGATTGGTCAGTTGATGATAAGCCCATGGACTGATTTCTACACCTGTTTAATTTTTCTAAAAAAAAACATTTATCCTGATAACTTTCTCAATGGTTCAAGCTCCTTGTCTTCTATTTTCTCTTGTAGAGCTATAAATTTTACACGATACAGGACACCTTTCAAATCTGATATCTGTCTTTTGACATTATTTGCTGAAACAGTTTCTTTTCTCTTTGGCATTTTGTTGATAGACATGTAAATTCCAGTCTAGATTATTTTTACAGAATCGAGTAGTTTTTATCCTACCTGCAGTTGTGTTGGAAGAACTGAGGATCCGATTCATTCCAGTTGTCTGAGAAAGTCCTGCAGGCTTCGAATTAACTCCTGTTGCCTGAGGAAGCGACCTGGTCTGAGCTCCTGCTGGAATCAAAGACAATTCAATCTACTAGAGCTCAAACAAAGCTGAAAGAATCTTTCCTCTGCTAAAGCTAATGTTGCCACTGATACTAAAGATGACAATAACATGCCCTCATGGAGATTACACTAAGGCTTCTTCTTAATTCAGCTCTAATGCACCTGCTGCCTGCTGCCGTGCCTCTCCAGCTTGGAGCTGTCTCACTCTCCGGAGGTGTGACCTGCCGTTGTAGTGCAGCTGGGCCTGAGCAGTCGAGGTCAGCTGCAGGTTACACACCTCACACAAGGAGAATGCCCCACCCTGACCTGCAGGAAACAGCATGGGGGATTCTTGCTTAGGGTGACACCAGAATATGTAAAACATTACTAGTCCTGGATAATAACAATCACCTGGGGACAAAGTCTGCTGGATGGGATGACTGAGGGTTGAAGGTGTGTCCATTAGATCCTGGCCTATCCCTCCAAAGGCAAAGATCTGCCCACTCTCCAGGAGCAGAGATGGGCTGAGAGGAGTCTTCATCCCTGAGGAAAAACATCAGAAAAATGTTTTATAAAACTACTTATGTGTTTAGTATCCAGTTCAACATGGATGAGCTTGGATACATAAAGAACATGAGGTAGTAAGTAGAGCAAGAATAGTTCCTGTGCTCTTTAATGTGTCGATGATGATACCACCAATACAAGGAGACACAAAAACTAATTATTTAACAAATTTAACTATATTACAAGTGAGCACCAAGATCAAATCAGCTAAAAAGACCATGGCAATGCAAACAGATATACAAAAGTGATATCTGACTAAGTCATGAAAACAGCATCAGGATGAAGGTGATATTACATAACACTAAACTGGAGCACTTTTTAAGGGAGAGTGGACAGCTAATCCACAGAGAGACGGACAGGAGTGAAGGCTGAATGACACCGGATGCAATACACCCTCAAAGGGAGAGTGATCAAGTAATGAGTAAGGGTGACATATGTGGATATATGCGTATGTGGGTAGTTGTGTGTCTATGTGTGTGGGTCAGTCTGTGACTGTGTCCATCTGTTGTCCCATCAGCTTTGCCAAGTCACATGGCAACAGTCAGGACACACACATATACCTCCTCACATTCATTTAAAGGGTACATTTCATCATTTGAATCATATTACATGCAAACATGTAAAAAGGTTTGGAGAAATAGGATGTCTTCTTTTTTTCTACTTTCTTTGCATTTTGTTGGTCCTTGAAATGATTGATGATGATTGGTAATCAGGAAGATCTCTTTTCTGAGTTTCTTTTTTTAAGTAACCACACATTTAAATACACTTTAGACAATCTACTCGATAAACTATAAACAAGAGTATCAAGACGGCCTCACTCTAAGAGAGCATCAACTCTACTTTCTGTGACTGGTTGATTTCAAGCCAGTATGATTTTCATTAATTTTTCCACTGTGATATAATAACCACCAGCAGATGGTATTTTTTTACTTAACATCTCAGTGTGTATGTTGCTCTCTTTAAGAACCCAAGCAGATCTACTGAGACTTTATTTTACCTTGATTTATTTTACCTAGACATAAATGAGTTTGTGAGAGATGACAATCAACAGCATGAATTTTGGAGTAGATTAATAGTTGTGTTGAATATTTGCTTTGCTAATTGATCTGTTGGAATTAAATAATCCAAGGATTAAAGTGCTGCAGCAAGGCATCAAGATCAAGCCCAAGGACAAATGTTGTGTCTCATATAGCATGTCTAACAGAAACCATTAAGCTTTAAAGACATTTTAGAAACTTTGCTTTTTCTGAATTTGCAAGAAATTAAAGTTTACAGTTTGCCAAGCTTGTCGACTGGTGAAACAAGTGTTATCATACATGTTTGTTTGAGATACTTTAATTATGCAAAAATTGTTCAAATAATGTTGATGCAAGTGAAACCTATTGATTTGTACAACAGCAGCACAGGAGACTATCAATGGTTGTCAGTTCAATCCTTTGTTGAAACAGCACAGTACCATATATCTTAGGAGAAGTACAATTCTTTTGCCTTTATGTGAAACCCAGCAAACATTCGAACTATTCAGCAGTTTTGTTAGCTCAGTGAAAGCTAAATGAAAGGAAGTTCCCAGATTCCCACATTCAAGGACAATTGACTCCCTGTGGAAGTGTGCATGTTCCTATTTTGGTTACAAACCATGTTCCAGCAAATCAGCATATTCAAAGAGAAGTCTATAAGATGTAGAAAAAAACAGTAAAATCATTGAAGAAGTTCACAAGGTTAGAAAAGAATAGCTGAGTACAAACAGAGGGGCAACTATCACACTCTCAACTAGAGAATTGTGTTGTGATTGATGAAGATAGGTAAAATATAACAGGCTTGTCAGGGAAAATAGTTGGATTTCCAAACAAGCAGTCAAGCAAAGTAATTCTAGTGCCATCTGAGACACGACGGTTTTCACAAACACAGGGTGGAAATGCATTCATTTTCTAGAGAGATTTTTTGCAGCCTTTGCTCCTGACGTCTCAACATTATTTCCTGGATTGTTGTGTTGTAAGGTAAATATAGCAATTTGCTGCCACAGCAGAGGTAGCATGTTCTGCCTCCTCTCCAAAGAAAACACATTACCAACTCCAGTCCTTGAGAATTCATATCCTGCAGTTTTGAATGCATCCCCTGCTCCAACATACAGTATCTGATTCAAATGGATGAAAAACCTGCTCAGCAGGTAATCACCTTCTGTGCCAGTCTGGTAATGAAACATTCATCTGATCCAGATGTGTTAGATCAGGGATGCATCTAAAAGCTGTTGGACAGTGACTCTCAAGGACTTGAGTGGGAGACTTATCTACAAATGTCCCTCAGTTTTTTATTTCCTCACTAACTCCTTCCTCTCTTCCTCTAGACAATAGATAAAAAAACAGTGACCTGTAAGCCACGCACATTTTTTAGCTCATATTTTAGTATCATTGTAGCTTAAGGATAGACTTAGAAACCGGCTGCTCACCAGACTCAGAGGATTTCATGCTTGATCTGTAACTGGCTGACTGAAATGTAAAAAAACATATCTTTTTTCCAGCCAGTGAACACATGACACATAAGTGCAACAGGTCATTTTGACAAACAGCACTGGTTAGGATGGTTTTAGTACAATAAGAAAAAACCTCTCTGTTCCTTCATACTCTCCTTTTAGGAGAGGCACAGGAGTTGGAAGAAGCTCCTAAAACAGAACATATATTTTTCCAAGTCTTAAAATGTTTTTCAGAGTCCAAGTCTCTAATGATAGAAATAAGCATTGGGCTGCTGCTGGTTAAAAATCCATATCTTTTAAAGTTTGTCATTAGTTCTAATTTAACTAATCTAACTTTAACTTTTGATATCGTAAAAAAAGGCATTATTTAATCTGTTTGTCATTCAAATTGGTTTGGGTTACTTTATCATTTTTATAAACTGATACAGCACAATATCTACTTCATTAGAAATGCAAATACATGCTCATGTTCCGAAAACAGCCCCACAGCAGAGTCATCAGGAGGACTTTCAGTTCTGGCTTTTAGGAATATATAACGGCATGTTCAATTATAAATACATAAAAAATTAAGGGTACCCCTCTGTTGACAAATCTAAACAACAAATATTATAAAGCATGGCATAACTTACAACATAGTGAGCTATGTGGAATGTAATGAGCAAATGAGAGGATGCCAAATTTCCAATAACAATATGAGGAAGACAAGCAATTGACACATCTGAACCTCATACTTCTGTTTCTCTGTCTTACAGGAGTCACAAGAGACAGTTTGACAGCAGATCACAGGAAGGTGAACATATTACTGCAAAGATGTTTTATTTTATTTCCCTCTATCTTTTGTATATGATCATTTCAGACGGCCGATCACACCATGGACCAAAGTTTATGACCTAATTCAAACAAAATTGCATAGAATCATAAAACAAGACAAAAAGTGTTTGGTCAGGAAACACTTTTGCTTAGCTCATATCTTGTTTGTATTTCAGCTGGTCATTAGTGTTTAGCAAAGTTCTGCAGATGCTGGTTAATCTGACACTGATGAATTATCTACACTCATGCTGTTACCTGTAGACATACAAACGTACATACACAGACCGTCACAGAGCCAGCTGATGCTGACATCAGCTTCAGCAGAGGGAGGATTAAATATATCTGCTGTACTGAGCAGGGAATTACTCACATACACACACAGACACACAGTCGCAGAGGTAAATACAGGGACAGAAACACACAGCTGCACACAACATACCTGTAAGATTCAAAGACTTATGGTGAAGAGAGCATTTAAGATTAAAATAAATTGAAATGTGTGCATTTACCTTTGCCTTCGGTCTCGTGCGTGAGTCTAATACAGGCTGACCAGGCAGTCAGTAATCAGGCAGGCCAGCTGTGGGTTATAATCCCCCACAGAAACCCACACAGAAACACACAGACGTCAACTAACAATGTAATTTCTGCCTGTGGAGGGAAAAGCTGATTTTTTTTTTCCAGTGGAGCCTCTCAATGACAGCTTCAAAGAAGCAGCAGGGTGAGTTTTAGCCTCATCTCAGTCTCTTTCATGTAACTTTTAAATGGAGTACATCATCTCTGTCCCGGCGATGATCCCAGGCCACCCTTTGACGACTAAATCCAGACGGGGAAGAACTGGGATCAGCAGCTGTATGACTGAGTCAAAGCTGACGCCTGCCCATTTTAGTAAAAGCTTGCTCACATGATGGAAATTCTTAAACTTTTCATTATAAACACTGATGAGAAGGAGTCATGGATTGCACTGCAGCAACATGTTATTAAGCAGGAGTGGAATACCTTCAGGACTCTTTTCACATTTACCACTTGTTATGAGGAATGCATTCGCACATAACTCAGTAAAATAAATACATGTGTAAAGAGATGATTTAAAATCCCAAAGGACATGGTCAACCCTGATTTTCAAATTTAAGTCTCAGCATTTCTGTTTATCTCATAATTCCTCATAGTCTGCCAGATTAAGGAAACACAGAATACAGGCTGTTTATTTAACAAGCCTCCCCTAACAACATGTACGGTTAAGATAGTTTGCAAATTCTACCACATCACATACTAGATCAGTTATGGCAATTTTATCTGAATCTGAATCTGAAAACAAACCAAGTTATCAATTAAACAGACTCTGAATATAGTCTTCTTAAAGTTGTCTAGATGTGTCTGCCCTCACACACGCATGAATTTGAACGCATGTTCTTTAATCCTTGAGGTTTGATATGGTGTCGGCACCCTTTGCTGCTTGGACCCATTTAGCTCACCTGAAAAGGCTTTACCTACTTTTTTGAAACATGTTTGTTTTTTTCAGCAACTCCCCTTGAAGTGCTATTGTGGGATCAAACACTGATGTTGGACGTAAAGACCTGGCTTGCTATCTCTCAGATTAGCTCTACTATTAGCAGACCTCTGTGCAGTTCGATCAGTTTTTTTCTATTATCTGTGTCTTTATGGACCTCACCTTGCAATTAGCTCCTCTCAAAACCACTTAAAAATTTGGGTTCTCCAATCAGATCTATGAGAACTTTACTTTCTTCCGCTTGTTAACTTCCTGTCAAGTGTCTTTTTAATTCAAAGGTTAGGTGCCACAGCAGCTCTTCTAAAGTATATCAGTGGACATTCTTGACTATACTTGGGAGACACGAGTTTGGCTCTATTGTATTACTTATAAGGTAAAAAGAAGACGAAGGTGGACTTTTGCTAAAGGATACCTATACTTTTTTTGTCCGATATCAATTCCTGATGAGAATATTGTTTTATATTTCCTGATATTATATA
>JAUZNJ010016269.1:0-17472 GCA_034780135.1 Jordanella pulchra
CCTTGTTGTTATGTTCATTAATAAAACATTTGAAACGATCCCCCCCTCTGGTTTTTTTGCAAATCACACACTGCCTATAGGCAAGTATATAATGACATAATGCCTTTACCATTACGTGAGTATTAATTTGTTTTGAAATAGAGTTGTTTTCTTCCTACCCTAAAGGAAAAGGGAAACACAAGGAACACTTGCCTTCAAAGCGAAGCTGCATCTCCTGTTTGTGTGCTTTGGCGTTTATGAGGGGCTAAAAGGAACAGCATTATAACATATTTAAAAGCTCAAATACGTTTATCTTGCGTGATATAGGCCCTTTGATGTCTAATTTATAATTGGATGCAATTAGTCTCTGATATTAAATAACTCACATTAATCTTCACATTGGATTTAAATCGTCAAAGGTAGGAAAATGATTGCTGTAACTACTCTAAGTTCTTAAAAAAACAAATAACTCTAGGATCACATGATACATTTTACTTCAGAGGCTACTTCTACAGTTAAGATGCATACTTACTTTTCATTATGATGGCTTTTTTCCCTTGTCTTCTTTCTAAATACCCTCTATAGAACAGTTTTCAACTGTGAGACAAATAAATCCGAAGTCATCTATGTACATCTGTAATTAATATGAAGGTTGATCTTAATTTATGTTTTGTTTATTCTAGAGGAGTGCTGGGACTAAAGATGTTTTGTTTATGGGACATTTGAGTCTCAGAATTGAGTTCCAGGGGAAAAAATATCTAGCAGTTTTGCTCTTTTCTTTTAATGTTTAGCCCTTATGTACACATTAACCTATACGGGGGTGGGGGGTAATAAAACTGATGATCCTTTGCTTTTATTTGTTGCGACTCATAATCATAGCCAGAAGAAAATGTCCCCAGGCTTCCAGTTCTGTACTACAGGAAACATGCTGCTCTTGCATTTCCTTTGCTACAAAATATTATGTAATCTTTTTAATAAACTGCAAAAAAAAAAAAAAACTGCAAAAAACATAGTTTAATTTAATCTAAATCTGGCATTTTATTGACTTCTCACCGTGTCATTGTTTATATTTGATTGGATTCATTAAAGCTAAATAACAAATAATAGCAATACTTTTCATTGATAATCTAAAACCAGGGGTTCCTAGGTTCTAGGAATTGCATCATATCCAGCTTAACCATGTTTCAGTTGCTATCATGAAAAAAGGGGAAACCAGCTTCTACCGCTTTAAGCCCACGGCAGTCTTATATATATATTAGAGGCTGAAGTCGGTGAGAAACCTCCAACTTTCCAACACTTAATTGAACTTGACAGTTATTTTTTTTGTTTCTTTTTATGACTTGGAACTTTTTCATAAAACATGCAAACATTTCTGCTTTGTATTACTGTAAACCCCAGATAATAGATAATCAGTCCAGATAGTGAAAGAAAAATGCAATTATTATTATCTCAGCATTGTGTTTTTTTTTTTTTTTTTTTTTTTGCTTTTTTGAAACTTAGCTGTTTCTTATTGATCTTACCAAGATTTCTTACTGCCCTTTAAAAAAAAATCCTCTTTTATTAAACAACAAGCATCACCTAATATCTCACTGGTGAAATATTTTACTGGTGTTTTACTATATTTTATTTTCAACTTAGAGATCTTTTAACTTTCTAGAACCTGGAGATTCTACAAGGTAAATTCCAAGTAGATCTTTGCAATGTTAATATCACACTAGCTTGTAATATTTTTCACAATCTTATTAAGAGTGTTATTTTAGTATTTATTTTTGTTATAATTCTCTTTACTTTTTAAAAAACAAGCAAAAAAGACCCCTGAAAACCCCTAATCTATTGGCTTGGGACTGGACATAAAATGAAGAATATACACCACAAATAAATTTAAACTTTTAGTTTTTCACCTAAACATGACAAAAATAGAGACTAGAGGCGGAGAGGCAAGAATAAAGAAGACTTAGGGCAGGCCTACACTGTACGATATTTCTAATCTTTTTACTCAACTACAGCTCAAACTGTACAACGAAACTGCAGGGTTTCAAAGCTCAGAGCTCATGATGTTCTTACACTGTATGGTCCAAAGCTCTGATGCGATGTAGCTGCTCACACTGTGCGTCCAAAAACCACACGTTGCCCTCGGCACGGAGAGATGGCGCTGTTAGGACTAGTCAATCGTACATTTTTATCCGAGAAGAAGAAGAATTCCCTTGTTTGCACATGTGCTGTGCACAAGGTTCAGGTTAATTGTATTGTTGACACTTGTAGCTCTGCTTCAACACCATATTTCAAACATGTTTGATTTTCTCCGGAACACACATTCCTGATAGGGAGGTGTCATGAGAGGCTGATCACCCCTTGTTACCCCCTGTATAATACACAATGCAGAACAGACAATGAGGCTGAAACTTGGCTTGATCCAAAAGATTCTTGCACGACTGGAGAATTGGACTCGTGCAGTGTATGCATGCCCTTATCTTGTTCTTTCTTTTTATCTATCTAACTCTAGATACATTAATAACCTGTCTACATTTACTAAAGCTAGATTTTTTTATTGTTCTAATTAACTATGAGTGCATTACGGCTTGACATTGATTTCTGCCACTACTTGTAGCTGTTTGGTCTTCGTTTAGACTGCTTACAAAGTGCTATTACTGTTATTTTTAACATATAAATCTCCATATAGTCCAACATTTTACTTAACATACATTTCATTTTATTCTTTATTCATATTTTACTTCATTAGTCTCAGTGCTATATCTAGTCAAGGCTTGTTGTAAATACCTTTAGTGCACAATATATTATAGCCTGTTAAGGTGTGTTATTTCTGTTTAACCTCTGCTAAAGTTTTATTTTGAATTATAAGAATGAACATGATATCTAAAGACAATGTGTACAGTCTATTTTTACCTGGCTTCTGCTGGGTGATCAATTTAACTAATGTTTTTTTTAGCACAGCACAAGGTCATTTTGTTTTGTTGACTGTTTAAAAATAGCCTAATTTTGCTAACATGCAATGGTGACAGTATTCAACTCTGTTTCTTTTTAAGGCTAATGTATAGAGAAATCACAGCAAAAGCTGAAACAGGCTGAAAGAAAAAGCCTGCAGGACAGAGATGCTTTCCTCTTAATGTGATTTAGCCATCAAATGTGTTCCTTTTTTTAGTGTTTATTTAGTCTTGTGAGGCACATGTAATTCAAGTTTTCCCAATTAAATGTGATACAAAAACAACATGGACCATGTGTCATCACAGTAGAAATGTATTTACATGTGCAACACTTGCGAGCACGTAGATACAAGCACATTAGTGAGCTAATGAGTGATCTTCCTCATGTTGACAGCGTGATGGGATGTGGGTTAGAGCATAGCAACATAACCTCCAGGCAGGTTGGACGGCACAAAGACCCTCATTTAGTCATATGTCCCTTCCTCACAGCTTCTGGCACAAATGTTTGTCATGTGGTTCTGTGTGACACCAGGCCTACCATGTCCTGTTGTCCCATTACAGTGATTTCACTGTGTTTCCTGTTGCTTTCAGAGTCACAGTTAATTGATCATCAATAGAATATTGTTAACAGTTTTTAAAGCCGTTTAGTTTATTACGTCATTATCTTGTTTTTATCAGTTTTTTTTCTACCCCTTTTCAGACAAACAGAGATTTGTTGTGACTATTAAAAGCAGATGTGAATAATAAGTAGTTGTATTTATTCAGTGACACTTGAGAATTGTATTGAAAATGTACTTTAAAAGTAGTTTCACTACTTTTAACTTTACTTGAGGATGCGTTAAAAAAGACAAGCAAACAAAAACAAAATAAAACTTGGTGTTTATCCATCTGTCTCCTTATGAGGCATACTATGTTTCTTAAATTTGTATTTCACTGTCCCGATGTGCCTTTTGTTTCATTTGCATAGGAAGTTATGATGCTGTAGAAAAATAAGACCCCCGTCACATTAAAAACGTCTTCACTTGTAGTTTTATGGCCAGCTGTTATAACACATTTTTGTAATGTGTCAAAAACTAATTAGTACCAAAGTTCTCACAGGTTGTTTATAGCACAAATTGAAGCCACTGTTACAGAATTAATTTAACTTTGAAGAACCTACACCAGTCCGTCTGTTGTTTGGTACCAGGCCGCACAAAAAGAAAAAACCTCCATTATTTATGACTGATTTATTTTCTGAGTTTGAATGGTATTTTAATTTGAAAAATATCTGGATTCTCTCCATTTCCTCCGTCTTTGACTGTGACTATAGGTTGCCACAAAACCGTAGGTCATATGATACCTTCGGCTTTAATCCCTCAATTTAAATGCCCAAGCCAGCCATAATGTCTTTAGGAAGTGTTCTTTGGGAAGGTGAAACAGTCCATTTTATTTGCTACAGATCAGTGTGGAAAATATTGTCTGACTTTAAACTGGTCCACGGCGCAAAAAAGGTTGAGGGCCAATGCTTTATGGTACCAATTCCTAGCACCCCAGAATCCATGTTGGTACTCTATGCTAACTTACCTAGAGCAGACGACGATGATGATAAGGCTACCTCACGGGCATCATTATTTTTACTGTTGCCCTCACCAAATGCTTCACACATTTATTCTCCCACATTGCTGGGTGCAGACAAGAAGCTGCTAATAGATAAAGGCACACTAATGGTGCCGAATGCAGGGGCGCTCTGAGGCTGTCCAAAATTGTACACTCTTCAGCTTTGGGTAAAATTTTGGCTTAACTAGGTGCTTCCTCCTATAGTAAATTACTGCTGGCTTTGTATTTGGATCACAAATATTGCAGCAAGCATAATATGCATTGTATTTCAAAACGTAGAGCCGTATTCTTGTCTTAAGCGCTGTCCTTTAGCGTGTCTGCTCGGTTTACTGTACGAACGGCTTTTGATGTTATCAGGCTCTTATGCATGCAATGCTGTGTTGATGCCTGGCATGGGAAATTGCTATTTACTATTCCCTCTGATGCATTTTGGTTCGAAACATGGTAATGTTTCATTTTTATGTGAAAAGGTAGCATAGACCGCATTCAGCTGGTACCAAACTTCATACCCATCCGGAGGCAGAAGTCACCCAATAAGAACAATCTTTCATTGAGCTATGCAGATGGTTCAAGTACCCTAGGATGGAGGAACTCATAGGCAACATTCACTGTGCTGGTCTCTATGCTCGTGTCCCATATTTTTGCAGAAATACCATTTGTCATTTGTAGTAACATATATTTGCAACTGCCATCACTCTTCAGCCTTTATTGTTCAAGACTGAACCATTGAAAATGACCCTAAAAAGGGCAAAAGGGGAACATAGACATCACCCGGCAGGGCACTGTATACAGCGGAGGTGAGGTTTGACAGCATCTCTTTATTATTATGAAAGTTCTGAGCAGTGGGAGGGAGTATTATTATGACCGAATTATAACAATAAAAATAATAAAGTTAATAACAAAGAACTAATTATTGAATATGGCCTTATGTGGAGTAGTGGGTACTTCTGCTATAGAGAAATGCCTGTGTGAATGAATAGTTTAAGTTAGGACAATGAAGTAAAAGTTGGAGAAACGCAACACTCCCATAACACCATATATGGAAGTTGCATATTTCAGATTTTTTTGGAGGGCAAAGTAGGTAAAAGTCACATATCGGATATAGATCGCCAAAAAAGAATTCGGTTGCATTTGACTTCTGTATAAATTTAGCCATAGAGTACTGAAATTTTATTTGTAGATGGTAAATCATTTCTTTTTTAATTTAAGAATTAAATAAATGTAGAGTGACATGGTAGAAAAGTCCCAATTAGGTCTCCTTTGGCACACAATGAATTCCACAGCATTGATTCCAGTATACACACGTTATACTATAGGCACCAACAGTAGAAACAACAACAGCAACTTTTACTTAAAGCTATGGTTGGTGATGTTGGATGAGCCTGCGCACAGAGAAAGAGGGACAGAGATGAAGGCATCTGATAGTTTTTTTTCATTGGACCAAATTGCAGGGATTGGTTAGCAACTCTCACAGATGTCTGATTTTTTTCATTCCTTTTCTGAATACAATGGGTATTGACTACTCTCAGGATGGAAGGACCATATCACTCAATATAACAAGAAGTGTTTCTGACAGGATTACTAATTATAGCTTTGTAATAGTTGGAAACTACTAGGTTTCCAGATTCTAGGAATTTACTATGTTTCAGTTGTTATTACAGAAAATGGAAAACCATCTTCTACCACTTTAAGCCCTCAGCAGTCTTATAGATATTTGAGGTTGAAGTGGGTGAGAAACCTACAACCTTCCAATACTTAATTGAACTTGAGGCTTATTTCCAGTTCCTTTTATGACTTGGAACTTAAAAATGTCAACGGTTTCATACCGATGGATAATTTCTGCCTTGTAATAATTACAAACCCCAGATAATAGATAATCAGTCCAGATAATGAAAGAAAAATGCAATTATAAACATATTTCTATGATTATAGGATGCTTTATAGAACACCATGTTTAGACTATTCTATATTAGTGTGTTTCTTTGTGACCAAACATGTTAAACACTATGATGATCAGAAAACTTAGAACGACAATTCCTTGGATTACCCCTTTTTCCACAGTTTTAATGTGTTTTAGTATTACACTCAAAAGGGACTGCTTGCATGTAATTTTCTGAATGCTATGATAATTCAAGTATTTCATAATGCTTTGTGCTTTTGTATACATTTTAGGCAGGATTTATTAAGGTATTTTAAAAATGTTGCTCCAGGATCTACCTGCAGATTAATTATTTAAGGTACTTCAACCTTTTACGGGTTAAAAACTTAAGCTTTCCACATTCTTAAACAATGACTGAAATCAATGAAGTGAAACTTAAGAAAGCTCAACAGCAAATCTCTAAATATACAGCAGAATAAAAAGTTATTGCATGGATCTAACTTCGATCGTCCTAATTGTTGAACAGGTAACACTCTATATGCTTAGTCTCTTGGCTGCCAATTGGCTGAATCAGGAGTGGACTAATATAGCAAGGTGTGAATTTAGGTATCTTCAACAAATGGTAATTCCTATAACCCAACATTGCTATGAAATGTGTTTCTATAGTGACTATGAATTATTAGTTGAATAAAATCATGGTACTTTATTTGCATTGTGGCCCACAATAGTCCTTATAATACCAGGAATGTAACATACCCTAAGAAAGAAGTTTTGAATGCTTGGATCAGGTTAACAAACATCACCTTAACTTACATCTTGGATGAACAAGACAGTCGTCATCATTCTATTGATGAAGTGTCCCGGATCTGACACTCCGACCATAATGAATAATTGAGGATAAAGGGATGCTGTCAGACAGGTATCATGTAACCAACTGGTGACTATCAGGAAATAGATCAGGAAGAGGTGAAAACAGAACAGAAAGAAAACAGACACACAAAGACCCTACAAACTGAAACTCTGTGGTGAAGCAGAAATAAAATGATTAAACCCATTGCCTGATTCACCTCCGTGTTAATTATATCTTTCAGTCTCATGTTTAAAGTTCTGCAAAAGGGACTAAAAGACTTATTAGGAAATCATGGATGGTCAAAATTGTAGAGCATGAGGTAATGAAGATGTGAGTTGTATTTACAGTTCAGTCTAACATTAATGACAATTATTGAACAGGCTTTAGAGTAAATATGAAGCCTGTAAGGAGCAAGACGAGGAACGTGAGTAGCTGTAGTACTTCAGTGCCATTTCTTAACAGACTGGCGCTTCTTACGTAATTAATGTCACATTTAGAAAGCCTTGATTGAATGACGGCATATAAACACTTTAACTTTAGATGTTTGCTATGGCAGTTTGTAAAAACAAATCTATTTACAAGTCCTTGGTGAGCTTTTTGTTTACAGTTGCGTTGTTAATCAATCCAAACACCAGAACAAAATCTACTTGTAGCTTAATGTAACATCCTTTTTTTTGTACACATGGTAAGTTTGCTTCTGAATGGGTGGGTGGCACTTCAGTTTCCTAACAGGAAGTGCTTGTACTGATGAATGGCAGATTTCCTCAGAGGAAAGAGTGGGTGACATGAATTTGTTAAAAAAAAAAAAAAATCAAAGTCAGGTAAATGAAAATACCAAGAGATTGTGTGACCCCGAAACCTGGGGGCTAGGCTTTAAAATACACGTGTTACACGCTGCTAATCCTCTGTTCTCATTGTGGGAAGCTTAAAAAAAGGACAGAATCGACATGGATGATAATTCAAGGACAGTTGTTCATGTTTCCTGACTGTGTAGTCGGATTACTTCCACAATAGCACACGAGTCATTATAAACCGAGCAAGGGAGGAACCTGATGTTTACAGTGTATTTGTTACAGGACAAGCTGCCACATTACTTTATACTATGTACAGTGGTTCTCCAAAGTGCACACATGCTCTGTTAGGAGTCTGGGTTTTTGAGATGTACTAAAAATGAGGCTGCAATGAAACATTTAACACCTTCTCTATTTTTGATGTGACACATGCCTGTTAAGTAAGAAAGAAATTGATTTATTATGGAAATTATATTCACATAAATGAAAATGGCTGCAATAACATACACCTGGAAGGGGGCATACATTTTAACTTATAATTTGTTGAAGTTCTTTTTGTTTTTGAAAAAGGATTATATTTGCAAGCTCTACTCCGCAAAGGTTTAATACATTAATACAGGTCTGTATCTGACGATATCACAGTTTTCTGTAACTTTTAGACCTGCATTTTATTTTGGCAGGGGCCTAAACATGTTTTATCTCTTTTATCAATAAAATCAATAAAAGATGGCTTTTTTATTGCTTATTGGATCTATGCTTGAACTCACTGTGGTTCCTAAAAATTAAAGCCATATTTATTTTCAGCCAGAGATCTGAGGGTTTAGGATAAAAATGACTGGTATTTAGACCTGTTCACAAATCACTAGTTTCAGTTTGACATAAAAAACAACAACTCTTAAATCATTTTTTTATTGCCAGTGTTTTAGTGCAGGTATGGTGCTCGTTTTACCGTCTAGAGTGATGTTCTTGAATGAATATATATCTTTTGATGTTTTGCCCAAAAGATCCCTGCTGCTCCTTTAGGGCAGTTGGCCTCTTCCCAACAGCTTTATTGACCAGTTTTAGTCTTGTCTTTTTATCATTTTAGCACAAATATTTAGTTTGGGGAGAGTAGCTGCTGTCCTGTATTTTCTCCAGCTACTCATGTCTGTTTTCAAGGTGTTTTGTTGTACAAAAATTGCGCCGCACTGCAAAAAATTAAAATCTAAGTCCTTTTTTCTTAATATAAGTGCATTTTTTCTTGAATTAAGTAGGTAAATGAGACACTTTGCCAATAGAATAAGAGAATTTAAATTTAAAATAAGAAAAAAACAAGTACATTATCTTATCTCAAGTACATAATATCTAAGGGTCAGGTCATCTTAGTTAACTACTCAAATTAAGTGTAAATACACTTGGTTTAAGATTTTTACTTGTTTTTAGACCGTTTTTTTCAGTCTACTTCTTCTATATAGGCTTCTCCCAACTTTTTTGGACACAACAATCTAGATTTGACAATTCTTTACATTTTTGCAAATTATGGCTTTAGCTAGATGAGGTAACTAACCAAATGTCTCGAAAGTTTGTCTGCTGCAAATCGTAAACTCTGTTGCAACTTAATCACATTTATTAGAACTAATAGATTAATTATGGAGCTTAAAACAAAGTAAGTGTCAGAACGTGTGCCTTCAACAACCAAGCTCTTGCTCCTTAGTTACTTTTTCTTATAAATGTGCAGCAAAATAGGCCCCATTAAAGCTGAAAAAAGATTTGAAATTATTCATTATATAATATTTACCTCACCAAAGTCTGAAAAGTTGACAGGATTGTTCACACATTTGTAGCTTTCTGGAATTTCCATTTGCTGACTGTTTCTTTTTTGGGTAGTTGTTTAACAAAGCTCACAGTCGTCACCTTTATTAAAGGCATGCCTCTTTTTGGTATTTGACCTTTTTACTACTGTTGTATCTCTTTCTCAGCCTCCAATGGGTCACACTTGAAGGCTATCTTATCTGCAAAGGTCACCTGATTTTGGGAAACCTCAGTAATCAGAAGAAGTCAGAATCCAGTAAGCATACTTTTGTTTTTTGTTTCTTTTGAGTCAGTGCAAATGCCTTCGCAGCTGCTTGAGGACAGAGTTAATATTAGTTTGTTTTTTTCACCCTTGCGTAATGCAAGTTGGGACACAACTCTTACTTTGTCATCCAGCGCTTCCTTGCTCATAAATATGCCATGGATTTGTGCATTGGCTCCAGGAAAATCTAAATGAGTTGTTCCTTGCATCATTGCCAGTACTGTGTGGCTGGAATGAAGAACATTGGCTTTAAGTTTAAATCCAGAAATAAGACACTTTGTACAAGATAATAAAGGGGAAAACATGAGGTCAAATATAATTTATTTGATTGTCATTTCACGAGAAGAACGAAGGGAGTTTCTGGTGTTATGAGGGTAATGAATAGTACAACAGCATATACTGTTGATTTAAGAAGCAAAAAGTAAGGTAGAAAAAAATAAAAGTGTTGGCAGAGCTGTGTGTAGGTAATTCGTACTAGACAACTAGAAAAATGCATCAGTGTTTGAAGTAACCGCCAAGGTCATCCTCATTCTTTTACAAAAGAAAGATTGTGAAGGATAAAAGAGATTGACTGCTGAGGATCTTTGATGGTTTAGCCAAAGTAAAATGGGAAGTTATCTTATGCGCACACATGTTCTGAACTTTGTTTACCTTATGAATACATATTTTCTACATCTGTTGCCTTATAGAAAAATGAGTCAAATGCAGCCAGCGGAGTAATTTTACAGCCTGTGCACAATACCAATGCACTTTATTCCTGTTTTAAAATCATGTAAAATATTAAATAACAGTGCAATCATAAGCCTGCAGCAGCTCTTTGACATGAATACTGAAACTGAAAATGATCACTAATGGCGTACTTAAGCCAGGGCTTTTGTCTTCATTTCTGACACATTCATTTCCCATCTTCTAACCCACTGAGACAGCGGAATTATAAAGTGAACCATTTCTTCTGATAGTAACTTCGTCGGAATATCAGGAGGTTATTTCTCTCATTTACCACAAGACGTCTTGAAGACTGATCTAATTGTTCTTTGTAGATTTGGTTGCGGGAACAGGAACACATTATGGATCATCAACTGCAGAGTTGCTAATTGCTTTTACTGCCTCAGTAAACCTCCTTGCAGCTGTTTCTTTTGGTAATGCTGTAGAAATAACTGATTGTGAGTGCTATGACCTGGGAAAATATGCTTGTAGCTGTTTTATTTTACCAGTCTACTCAGATTAATGTATTATTACTCAAGGTAAGAGATTAAAAGAGGATTTTATGCTAATGCATTCATAATTATTGCAACTTCCACCTGATGTACATACATTGGTATAATGAATGCCACCATCAATGCTCTCTGTTGGTAAATCATGACTAACTGCGATTATCAGCATTTTTTTAAAAATTCATACCCAGGTCATATTTCTATACTTGTGCAAGTAATAAATAACATGAAAAGACATGTATAGCAATATGAAGTAGGCTAAAATATCTTGAAAAAATTCAACAGACCCTCATGTAAAGGAGGGTTAAAAATATGTCAAAGGTTTCAAGACTGCAGTGAACCTCAGCAAGAGCCATTATCCACAAATTAAAATAAAAAAAGAAAAGAAATTATGGACCAGTGATGAATCTTTCCCAGGAATCGTCACTCGCCCAGATTAATCCAAGAGCACTTTTAATGACTTTTCTAGGAGGTGCTAAAAGGTTTGAAGGCCTGGCTTGGCTCAGTTAAAGTCTGTGTTTATGGATTAACATTAACTAAGAGCCTAGGAATAAATTTCATGTCTTGGAGAGCTCCAAGGCCAAAAACACTGCAGACCAAAAAGAACACAAAAGCCCATCCTCTATGTGCCAAAAAAAAGTATCACTTCAACAAAGATCAATAAATTTAGCTAATCTTCCTGAAGGCAGGTATCATCACATCATAGCTCCTCTGAATGGTTCAAGGAAAACCAAAGTAAGGGTTTTGGTTTGGCTTAGTCAGATATATGACCTTAAACAGGCCGTTAAGGCTTAAAAATCCTCCAGTGTGGCTGAAAATAAATAATTCTGCAAAAGAAATTCATGCCTTTTGGGGATGAATTCAGTGGCACACTCTGTTTTTGGGCCTTGGGAGCATTTGCATTTTCTATATGGCAGCGTTGGTTTTAAGTTTTATTTTTTTTAATAGATTCAGTTATCATTTGAAACTTACTCAGATTATCTTTGTCTGATATTCTAATTTGCTTGATGACTTGAATGATTTAAGTAGAGGTATTATTATGAACGTTTTTCTATACACCATTTTTATTTAATTATCTCATCTCTGTTTCAAGCTCTTAAACTGACTTACTAATTTTGGCAACATTATTTTCATACTCCATTTTGTGCTTAAAAACGAGTGAATGTGGTAAAAAAATGTGAAAACATTTGTCTAATAGGTTCTGATGTAGCGAGCATTTACCTCAGACGACTCATCAGCTTTTTGCACTGTCTGTCAGCATCCTATATGCAATCATGAGAATCACACATCTCTTTTCACATCTCCGGATGCCATGTACAGTCTCTAATACTAGCTGACATTATGAAGTGCCTGATTCCAACACATTAATTAAAACCTCAATTCTTTAATGATCTGTGGTCTTTGCTTGCTAACTCTATCTCCTGTTTATTACAGCCAAGCATGACTTAAACATGATGTCATTAGATTTTTGCATCACCTGGTTAGTTCGCTCTAATGGAAACATGTTTGAGTTGCTCTTTTTCTTTTACATTGTAAAGGTTTCCTTAACATTTGCATGATATTTGGATAGAAACTCAGCTAATGTGGCACAAAAAGGAAAAACAGAAGAAATCTGCAAGATAGCAAACACAATTTCTTTAATACCAAAGTGGTAATGATTTAATATTAAGAAAAGCCTTTACAAAGTCTTGAGGCTATCCGTTTCACAAATCTAATTCAAGACAAACTATATTTCAATTATCTGTGTTATTAGAAGGGCGGTCTTCAGATGAACAGAATTTGCTGAAATATGAAACAAAGGATGTTGAAAGACACGGATCCAACAGACAAACCAGAAGAACAAGGATGCTGATATATTTGTCTGCAGTTTTCCGTCAGCATGTGGTATCCTGATGTTGAGTCCAGAAGAAAGGAGTGCTGCGTGAGTTGGAACAAGTCAAACTTTCAAAGTTTAATCATTTTTTGACTTTCACAATAAGAGCCTCAACCCTCTGCCTGGTTGTAGCTTAGGTGAATTAGCTCCTTCAAATTGTTACGGCTTCACCACACAACACGTTTGGCTGCAGCTTATAAGCGACCACAAACATACTTTTACAGCAAAAAATCAAACCCTTTCATCAATGCCCTTAGGTCTGGCAAAACATTTCAAAAGAGCTAATTAAGGTTTTGATTGATATTTTAACAAAGATTCTGTTTTTTAAACATCCTTGAGCTTTTAAACGGAAAAATATTTCAGATTTTTCTCAGCATACTTAGACCAAAACAAAAAAACTCTTAATTATAAAATCCAATTTTTGTCAATCATTATGTACTTCGCTTTAGTATAAATATCTTATCATAGAAAAAAGATGTATTGGTCCATCAGGATGGCTGCCCATTCCACTTGTTTATTGTTGCCATCAGCTTTGTATATCCTCTTTTAATTTTTCCCTCCACTTTTCCCATTACTTCTGCTTTTAGTTCTTTAAAATGATCAAACCTATGCAAACCAAAGCAATAACAAACAGGACCTTAGCAACCCTAAGCAAAAATAATATCACAATTGTCCAACTTAGCTATCGGATGGGTTGCAGAGCTGGAGACCTCCTTCACTGGAAGACAGCTGCAACCTAAATGCACAAAGGAGCACGGATCCTTGATCCTCAGAGATGTTAGACTTTTTAACCATCACTGCTCCAAATTAATGTTCTTTTACACCCATGATGTTACTTGCACAGTTTCATGCTCAGTTATCAGTTATTCTTTCTCACAAGCACACTCAGAAATGCGTATTGTGTGGGTGTCTAGTCACCTGACCATTTTGCACACTTAGAATGATTTAATCTTAGTGTGCCATTTTGGCAACCCCACATTATTTCTTGTTTTTTTGATGTGGTTATTTCCCCTTACTGTACAATTCATTCTAATTTTTGACTGTTGTCTTCTGTAGTTCATCAATTGACACTGCTTTGGATGGTGTTACTGCAGAGACAGTTTTCACAAAAATGCTCCACCTATATAATAGCAAAGTTTGTACTCTGCTTTTCATACATTTCTCTTCTTCAAAAGACCCTTGAATTAAATAAATAAATAAACAAATTAATTCTTTTAAGCTTACCTGTTGAGTTCACTTCTGGGTTCATTTCTGTTTGACTCGTCCATGAGGTCTGTTCGGCCAAATTACATCATTTTAGCTGCCACCACTGACTGCACAATGTCCGTAGACAGAATTTCCACACTGCGCAACTAGGAAAATTTGTAACTAAAGAGAAAGCTCAGTAAGGAAAAAACGTGGAGGACGAGGCACAGCTCCTGGCGGCTAAGGTTTGCAGATATAAACATCTTTGGATTTAACCCATCAATATCACTACGGTCAAAAGACTTTAAAAAATCTCTTTGTAAGAAATTACTCTCACCCTTGGATGACATGATAGGTTACTTCCATATGTACTCTGTTGTGCTGTACTCCCTCCTCTGGAGCCGGACAGAATATTAGATACAAGTGTAAAAGCCGCATGAGGTTTAAAAGCTGCAGACTTGGTGTCTGTGGGTCTCATTTTCAATGTGAAGCATACGCGGGTCAAACATAACTGAGCTTTAACAGTCATGTTTTTAGACTGTAGGACAGGCGTGCTCTAAGTCGGTCCGCGTGGGCCGTTGTTCTGCAGGTTTTAGAAGTTTCCCTGCTTCAGTACAGCTGATTCTGATGATTGCAGTTCAGCAAAATTTTAATTTTTTAATGTGCTGTCAATAAAATTCAGCTGCGCTGAAGCAGGAAAGCGTCTAAAACCTTCAGGATAGCGGATCTCGACGACTGACTTTGAGCATCCCTACTGTAGGAGGAAGCGAGAATCCATGCTTGGGGAGAACATCCATAGGGGACTTTCTTGCTGCAAGGTTATTGTTCAAAACACGGTTTTGTTCTTTTAAAATGGAAATAGTCGACTATCTTCATCTCTAACATCTTTGTGGCTTAAGCTGTTTACCCACAAATGTCATTTTAATTGCTGCATCCACTAAATTCCTACATAATAAGGCTTCAGTGAATTTGGCTTTAGAAACCTCAGTCTTTGGAGAGAGTTTGTTCATTTCATAAATCATTTCAGCTCATTGTAAAAATGTGGAGAACTGAAATAAAGAGTCCATTCACTGGACTTTCCCTTTCACCCTTTTCTTAACCTCCCCAGGCCTTTTGTTAAAGCTTTCTTCCCTGTGAGAAATAGACAGCTTCCTCAGAAGCACCCAAGGTTGACTCACTTCCTCCATTTGGTCTCTCTATCTCGTCTGTCTTTCTCTAGTTTTCTTTCTCTCTTGCTCTCTCACTTTCTGTCTCTCTCAGGTTAGTGGCACTCCACTTTAGAGTTTCCTGCTGTTACATGGTAGCACAGACCATAAGGTAAGCTTTTTTCTTTTAATCCATGCCATATTGCAGAAGCTATTGTGTACAGAGTGTGAAAAGGAAAAGATAGAGATGTTAGTTGTCTCGAGATCGTTGAGGGTATTTGGAACCAGTGGAAACAGTGGCTGGGAAAGATGCCATTTATCCTGTTAGATATGAGCATGGAAGTATTTATGGTGAGTTGCATATGCAGCCTGCACCTTTGATAGCACTTAAAGTGTCAGACGTTTAAAGCAGTACAAAAAAGGTTTTTGTCTTCAACTCCCTGCAGAAACAAAGCTACACACAGTGGGTGTCACAGAAAGAGCTGGTTGAAAGGTTTTATGCTCTTCCTGTTGGGTTCTTCCTCCAATCAGCTGATAGCTCATGTGCTGATGCTTACTGCTGATTCCCTTGCAGATAAAATGTCAGAGTTTCACATTTGAATTTCTCTTGTTTTGTCTCTTGGGGAATGTGTGATTAAGTGTTACGTGGTTTTCATTTATATTAACAATTTGAAAACTAAAACATGATAGTGTACAGCAGCAGCTATATATTACTTTTTTAATGTTTAGTGTTTTCAATACTATTAATCTTTTGTATCACTGTAGAGAAACTTGGAGCTACTTTTCTTTAGAAAATGCAACAATGTAGGAGTTTTAAGCAAATCAACCAGTTTCTGAGCATCCTAATGAAATTTATATCTAGACTTTAACTCTGCTATTCAGAAGTTATTCTTTTTACAGGAGAGGGGACCTTTCAGGAAATCTTGGATGAAATATTAATTCATCCACCGATTCATTTGGTAGAACGGTCACCACCGTTGGCTCTTATTGTGGTTGATTAGACTCCCAAGTTCCAAGAAATGGCTTTGATAATCTTTCCACTTAAGCATTGACTTTTTTTCTCTCAACTGTTCTCTAGATCAGGGAATGATGTATTACTTTCCTTGAACTTTTTGCCCACCTTGTTGTGTCAGACAGGTTCTATTTTAGTATAAAGAAACAGTAACCAACTCCTGACATGGAACTAACATGTTTCATTTAAAAATAAAACATCAAGAGGTCATCTACTTACTGAAATCTTGATTAATTTATCAACACAGTCATCTGTTCTTTGAAAGAAAAAGTTAAGTGAAGTCTTTTTATTGTTAAGGCCATATTTAAGGTGCTTTAAATGCAAACGTAAAGGCAATACCAGAGTTAGCATCTAACACGTGCCACTAGCCTCCGAAATGGAAACATGTTAAAAGATGTGATATAAATTTCCATTAGCATGTTATTAGAAAAAATAATTAAAAATAGTAGGACTAGAGTGAAAAATATTGATATAATTATTCATTGAAGTAAAATAATCCTCTTTAAGAAATAATAGCTGTTTTTTTACAAGCATTTTTCAGTGCTCATAGTTTCCATGAAAATCTAAAGAAAGTTACAAGTCTTCAGTATTAAAGAGTTTTAGGAATAAAATTGTGACAAATCAGGCAATGAGGAGGAACAATGTTTATCTTTGTTTTCAAAAAATAAATAATTAACAAACCTATGTTCGCTATGCTATTCAGTGTAGCGAAGAGTGCACAGACCTGTACATTGTAGAGACCAAGCAACCTCTGCACAAGCGCATGGCTCAACATAGGAGGGCTAACTCCTCAGGACAGGACTCAGCTGTTCACCAACACCTGGAAGCTAAGGGCCACTCTTTTGAGGATAACAACGTCCACATTCTAGCTAAAGAACAGATGGTTTGAGAGAGGAGTCAAAGAAGCCATTTTCGTTAACTTGGAAAAGCCATCCCTTAACAGAGGAGGTGGC
>JAUZNJ010016280.1:0-13578 GCA_034780135.1 Jordanella pulchra
CAGTCACCCCCAAACTGGAGCAGTGGCTCAAACAGATCCCAGGAACAACATCAGTCCAGAAATGTGCAGTTCTAAGCACAGCCAAGATACTGCGCAGAACCCTCAAGCTCCCAGGCCTCGTTTGGAAGTCCTTAGACTGGCTCCCTGTAGCTCACAGAATAGACTTTAAATTGTTGATTTTAATCTATAAATCACTGAATGGATCAGCACCTAAATACATAACTAATTTGTTGTTAGTGCATCAACCTTCCAGGCCACTCAGATTTTCAGTGTTGTTGTGTCCTTGGGCAAGACACTTCACCTGCATCGCCTACTGATGGTGGTCAGAGGGTCTGGTGGCACCTGTTTACAACAGCCTCACTTCTGTCAGTGAGTCCCAGGGTAGCTGTGGCTATAATGTAGTTTGCCACCATCAGTGTGTGAATGACTAAATGTATAGTAAAGCCCTTTGGTCAGGTGTCCTGACTTGAAAAAGCACTATATAAGTACAGCCCATTTACCATAATCTGCGAGAAGCTCTCCTGGAGGTTGGGTCACATCCCTGACCAAGGGCTCAACTAGACGTTCCCAGCAGACCCTGACTACTCGCTTGGGCCTGTCCTGCATTGACCTCTTCCAGGTTATACAGCTGACCACAAGGTGGTGATTGGTGGACAGCTCCACCCCTCTCTTCAACCGAGAGTCCAAGACATACGGCCGAAGGTCAGAAGATGCGACTGTAAAATCGATCATTGGCCTAGGGCCAAGGGAGTCCTGGTGCCAAGTGCAACAACGGATATCTTTATGTTTAATCATGGTGTTCTTTATGGACAATCCATGACTTGCAAAGAACCTCAGTAATGAAACACCTTTCTGGTTCGGAGCAGGGGTTCTGTTCCTTCCAATCAAGCCTTTCCAGTTTGGTTCATAGGCCAAAACAACCCAAACATGAGATGACTGAGCTGGGAGGAGAGGAGCAAACAACTGCTCTCCGTCTCTCCCTGTGGGCCACTCCAGAGTAAAAGAGAGTACAGCCTCTCTCAAGGAGTTGGGTTCAAGAGCCCAGGAGGAGCCTGACTATTTCTAGCTGACATCACTCCACCATACACAATTGTGCTTAAGTTTACATACCACTCCATTAAAAAAAAGATATTACTCAAAAAATGTTAGTTCAGGAGTTTCATCAGACTTTTTCCTTTTATTTATATCATATATGTATGTGTGTGTGTATGTGTTAGTGGGTTTCTATATATTAAAGCCAAAAATCAAAACATACAATTAAACCTAAGTGACAAGTAAAGCTTCTTAGGATGCAGTGTACTTACCCATTGAAGAATGTAACTCATGAAAAACTTTTGGATGTCGAAGAATGAAAACCTAAGTCAGTTTTAACGGTTTTAAAATTTATAAGAGGAATGCTTTGGTCTGACTTCCATGTTTAACAGTAGTTTTTGTTGTGAGAACTGCACTGCATGCCCCTAGCAGTTCCTCTCGGCTTTGCACTGCAGAGAAGTGGCATGGAGCAGAGGCATTATAAATTAGGGCAGAGACGTTTACAGTCCAGTGGAGCTGGACCCAGCATAACCTGGGTGTTAGGACTGTTTGTCTGGTTAAATTTAAACCCAAAACTGTAATGAATCCCAGTTCATCACAATGGATTTTAAACCAAAGAGGATGCTTTTTGTATTTTCACACAGAGAGGGTCTGGTGTAGAAAGCTGTAAGTGAAATATTTACCTAAAAAATGCTTTTCTTTACACTGATTTTCTTTTCCCTCTGCCTTATGTGTTTCATATATGTGGAAAATAGCAATAATATTATAGATCTGTTTTTGTAAACACAACATAGCTACTTGTTTCTTTTTGTTATTAATTTCTTTATTTATATAGGGGCCCAAATACAGTTTGTCCTGACACAAATTGGTGATATGGTAAAAAAATAGGGCTGAATTTTGTGGTGATTAGTTTTGGTGTAGCTTAGAAACCAAGATTAAGAAAGAAAAAATATTACGAAGTAGAAGCGATAAGCCTTCCATCACATCTCTTTGTCTTGTCTTTCAGCTTAAATGCAGGGGCCACTAAGGCGGCTCTGCACATTTCTCTACCATGCATCACTTTAGAGCATAAAAATGGGCCAACATGATGCAGTAAAGAGAAACAGGGGCTCCTCAGTCAGCAGCAGAGAATGAATTATTAATTTATATAAATCGCAAACAGAGGGATGCAGCTGATAGTAACGTCCACTGGCATGAGGGGCAACATGCACATTCTTGAAGTAAATGTGCGGCTTCACGCAGCTGTCATCTCAGGATGTTGCAGATCACTCCAGAGACAGGAAGACATGGCATAGATCCTTACATCTATGCAATCTCATGGAACACAAACCATGTCATATGAAGTGTATGGTATTTTGGGATCGTCTTTCATTATCTTTAAAGTTAGCAAATTATACAGTTTTGCTTGAACGTTTACATACCCTCCCATTAAACAAAATGATAAATTAATACTAGTAAATAAAATAACAAAAAAATGGAAAAGGAACAATAAATAAAAATTAAATATTGATATTAAATTTTTGTTTACAAAGATAATTCTAAAAAACAAACTCTGCCAGATTAAATACCGTGTTCATGAACACTGAATCAACATACCTTTTAAAAGCAATTCTGGCACACCGTCCAACCTCTCTGGATGGGGAAGCAGTGCTTCACTGACACTGTTTCCAGTGGGAGTGGAGAGCTGCTGACCTTGTTCAAGCGGTGGAAGGAATACTTTGAGGATCTCGTAAACCTGGCTGACACTCCTTCCACGGTGGAAAAAGAGACGGGGTGCTCGGGGCTGAATTTGTTTATCACCCAGTCCGAAGTCACAGTAGAGGTCAAAAAACTACACGGTGATAGGGCCTCAGGGTCGGACGAGATCTTCCCTGAGTACCTCAGAGCTCTGGATTTTTTCCGGCTGTCATGGCTGCCATGCCTCTTCAACATTGCATGCAGGTCAGGGTCAGTGCCCCTGGATTGGCAGACCTGGGTTGTGGTTCACCTTCATAAGAAGGGGGACCAGAGGGTGTGTTTCTTCGACAGGGGATCACAGTGCCAGCATTAAGACTGACTTGTTCCCGGTGTATGTTGGACTCCGACAGGACTGCCTTCTGTCACCTGTCCTGTTCATTACCATTATGAACAGGATTTCTAGGCGCAGCAAAGGGCCAGAGGGAGTCCAGTTTGGGATCTCATACCTGCTTTTTGTCGTTGATGTGGTCCTGCTGGCTACCTCCTGCTAAGACCTATAGCATGCGCTGCGGCGGTTCACAGCCAAATGTGAAGCGGCTGTGATGAGAATCGGTTCCTCCAAGTCCGAGGCCATGGTTCTCGACCGGAAAAGGGTAGTTTGTGCCCTTCGGGTTGGAGGAGAGTTCCTGTCTCAAGTGGAGGAGTTCAAGTATCTTGGGGTCTGGTTCACGAGTGAGGGGAGAATGGAGTGGGAGATCGATAGACAGATCGGTGTGGCTGCTGCTGAATGAAAGGGCAAAGCTCTTGATTTACTGTCCGGTCTACGTTCCTACCTCCATCTATGGTCATGAAATGTAGATTGTGACCGAAAGAATGAGATCCTGAATATACTAAGCGGCTGAAAAGAGCTTTCCCTGCATGGTGGCTGGCCACTCCAGAGATTTGATCATTCCCTATGTTCCTAACAGAGTACTTCGCTCTCAATCTGCAGATTTACTAGCGGTTCCTAGAATTTCTAAAAGTACAATGGGAGGCAGATCTTTTAGTTATCAGGCCCCTCTACTGTGGAACCAACTACCAGTTTTAGTCCATGAGGCAGACATCCTGTCTACTTTTAAGGCTAGGCTTAAAACTTTACTTTTTGATAAAGCTTATATTTAGAGTGGCTCAGGTTATCCTGAGCTATCTCTATAGTTATGCTGCTGTATGCTTAGGATTCTGGAGGACGTAGGGACCACTTTTTATCATTCATGCTTCAATCAATTTCTATTCTCCCTTTCTGCAGTATACTATGTTAGTTCAACCTCTAACTTTATGCTCTCGCTGTTTTCTCATCATAGTGGCTTCGTCTAGTCTGTTCCTGTTCGCTGTGGCTCCATCCTGGAGAGAAATGTCGGCTGGACTGCTACAATCAACACCTTTGTTTATAGTTATCGGAGCTTGGCCTTCTTTGCAGTGTTGTCCTGTTTCTCTAACTGTGACTAACTGGATATGCTCTCTTTCATCTTCTGACATGGGAGCTGGCTTGGAGCTCGTCTGTCTAGCTGTGTCTTTCCTGGATGGGGCGCCTGTGGAGCTGGATGACAGTTACCTTTATATCTGTTTTTGTCTCTTTGAACCCCAGTCGGCCTCAGCAGATGGCCGCTCACACTGAGCCTGGTTCTGCTGGAGGTTTATTTCTGTTAAAAGGGAGTTTTTCCTCTCCACTGTCACTAATGCTTGATGTGAGGGATTGCTGTTGAATTAATGATTCAATGCTGGTTTTCCTTAAATAGAAAACGTTTAACTAATCTGACTGTGTGATGTCATTGAATTTTCTTTGTGAAGTGCCTTGAGATGACATCTGTTGTGAATTGGCGCTATATAAACTGAATTGAATTATTCCTGAATAGTAAATTTAGGCTTGAAATGTTGAGGTAAGTCGAGAGCTGTGTGCTTAATGCTTGCTGCAGATGAAAAAGTGTCTGGAGATGCAGATTTCATTTAGCAGTACTTGGCACCTGGACAAAGGTCCAAAGCTATCAGTTCCTAGTTTAAAGAAAATTCTCCACTTAGTCAATGTGCTACATATTAAAAATTTTATGTATTTTCTATTTTATTTCAGTGTTAGATTATATTGCTGTAATTAACTCTGGCAGAGGTTGTTAGGCTTTCGAAACATCATTATTAACAGTGTCCGTAAATGTACAGGGCAAAATATTTCTGTGGTATTGAATGTTTAAATAGTTCTGTGTTTTATTTCATGGTTGCTGTATTAAATTTATTATTAATAATACATTCCTTGGCAACAGGGCTAACACAACAGCCAGCTGCGCCTTTGGTGAGCTTTGCTTATTAAGAGGCAGGGTGTCAGAACACACACTGAGACAGAGAGACAGGGATCACTGCTGACGTATCAGTCACCAGAGAGCCTTCCTTTTCCATGCATTCCTACTACTACTAATATTAAAGACTCTTTCATTAGTTGGCCTATGTATCTTATTCATTGTCATTAAAATATTCTCTGCCTGTATTACCAGTCAACTGGGACTACCAGTTTGTCTTCTAAGCCTTCTGTTCTGTTCATCACATGAATAGCTCGACTGTAGCTGAACTGAATCCAATTTGTTAAGGTTGATGAAATTTTATTTTATACAAATTTAGCCCCTATTTGTTTTGCAAGTTTTCATTTAATTTTAGTTGTAGTTTTGAGCCTACTACAAAGAGGAAGAGGTGGTTTGTTTTTTTTTGAATGCCCTTTATTTTAACACCTGCTAATTATTTTTTTCAGTTTTTAACTTGAAGTATCCTGAAATAGTTTTGTACACTCTAAACCAAGTCTTAAATGCAATTTCAAAGAAAAACAAGCAAATATAGATAACAGTTAATTATTGTTTTCATCACCTTGTTTGATCTAATGTGGCAGC
Organism: Jordanella pulchra; assembly: GCA_034780135.1. Taxonomy (NCBI): domain Eukaryota; kingdom Metazoa; phylum Chordata; class Actinopteri; order Cyprinodontiformes; family Cyprinodontidae; genus Jordanella; species Jordanella pulchra. The sequence continues at coordinate 5,616 of JAUZNJ010016280.1, forward strand.
ACTTCTTTGAGTCCTCCCCATTAAACCTATTGGAGTGCATATATGTGAATGTGTATTGTTTTTCTGCATGCAGTCGTTGCACTGGACAAACACAGCCTCTGCATGAGAAGAATAATGAAGGACATTGTTTACTCCAAGAGGACTGAGCAGATCTGTCACAGCAGGTGAGACCCTTCCTATCCAGCTGGTGCTAATGAAGCCTGCAAGTTCTCTCTCTGGTTTCACATCTCAGCTGTCAGAGCAGGCTCTAGAGATTAAGTCACATAGAGATCCAGTACTCATTCTAAGGCAAGCTTACATAAGAAATTTGAAGAAGTACTCATCATTCAGCCAGTCTACTCACAAGCTGTTAAGGCTTTTATTGGAAGTCCTCACAAGTAGACTTGACTTTGTTTTTTTCAAGAATTTTGATGATTTGCACTGAAGATTATTAAAAAAAAAACAAAAAACAAAAAAAAAAAAAACATGCTGTGGTTTAATTCTTTTTATTTATATAGCTCCAATTTACAACACGTCATCTCAAGGTACTTTTCAGTCAGTCAGATCAATGAATTCATACACATATCTTATTTTTTCTGTCTAATGTAGTAAAGCAGAATTCAACAAGTGATTGACTTAGCAAAATTTGTTCTTTAAAGTACATTATCATTGCATTACATTTACCGGATTCTGAAACATGTCAAGGTTTACACCTCATTGCTGTAACTTAAAGCGCATATTACAGGTTAGAGCCCCATTTTTATCAATGCTTGAAAAAAATATGTATGAACTATTCCGGCCTTTTGTGTTTTTGACATAAAATTGTACTCATATTTATATAACGCGGGTACCCGAAGTGACGTATTGTCAGGGAGTCTGCTAAGCTTTACAGCAGTAAACAATGAATAGCAACTTTAGAGACTTTTAAATAGATACAACAACGCATATGGTAGACCACAACGCTATAATTAGCAGGGGTGGGAGTCACGATTACACTGGAAAGCAGTAAGAAGTAAAAAGCTTTAAAAATAAACAAACAAGAACAATAAAAAAGAAGCAGACAGTGAGTAAATCTAAGTGATCAAGGTTCTTCTATACTTGATATATATTAAATTGTCAATTTTAAGCTGAATATTGTTGACATTTTCTCTTTCTAGGGAAAACAAAAAGGGTAACTGATAATAATAAGAGCTCAAAATAATAATCAATCATCTTTTTAGATTTTCAGCAAATAGATCCTTTCATGATAACAAATATCACAGGGAAGGAGCAGTTAGTTTAATGTTAAATGATTAGCCAAACTGGGATCTGATTCCAGGCTCTATTCATTGGCAACATATTTTAGCTATTATCATCTTTTCTGGCTGCACGGTGGGTAGTGCTGTTGTCTTGCAGCAAGAAAGTTCTGGATTCGGTTCCGGCCTAGGGTCTTTCTGCATGGAGTTTGCATGTTCTCCCCATGCATGTGTGAGTTCTCTCCGGGTACTCCGGCTTCCTCCCACAGTCCAAAAACATAAGGTTAATTGGTGACTAATGGAGATTGTATTATGTGTAGCTTAGAGCATAAAATGACTTTCATCTGCTAAAGGTTTAGTTTAGCGACATCGCAGCGCCTGGGAAACTGGGATAAAGTCTACAAAGGTTAACATATAAGTAGGGCTGGGTTTCAGCAACCTCTTGGCCTGAACAAAGTGAGGCCTACTTTTGTCACTCTTCTGGTTTTATCGGCTCCCAGTAAGACCCAAAGGTCCTGGCTGAAATGAATCTTGGGTAAAGGCTAAATTAAAAAAGCGGGATCCCTCGGCAAGCTGCAGGCGTGCTGCCTCGTCTGAATAGAAAATGTCAGGAGGCGCGAAAGCAGTGAGCGGTGACCGTCAACTCAGACTGACAGGATGTCATCTCTCCTCTTTCAGCTTCACCAAGCATTGGCCCTCTCTCACCCCTCTAATACACAAACACGCACACTAATACACGTAATATGCAAGCCACAACCATAACCTCATCTCTGTATACTGTACATACTAAAAAAACACAAGCAAATCCTCCCACACTTTAACTGTGAGGCTTTTAGTAATTCTGGTGACTCATTCATTGACTCAGTCAAAGGTTTGCATATTATGATCTTGCTCACCCATCTTTGCAGCTTTTGCACAGGTCTGTGCGACATGTTAGCATAAAAACAAACACACATTGAGCTTTACAGTCAAACAATAATTAATGGGTAAAAGGTCTGCATCTGGATTTGTCATTTGGTCAGAATAACAAAAACACTCAAGTGAGCATCATTAATCTGTTGGACTGTAGAATTTAGAGTTAAACTAATGTCCTTGCAGTAAAACTCCATACTGCATAGATACATGTGGTGTTTAAATGGCCTTGAATTCTAAAAGCTTGAACTTGCCGCTTCCCTCAATTTGGTGCTGGAACCAACAGAGGTGCTTTGTTAATAAACTCATTTACTGAGGGGGCCGCACTTAAACGGTTGACCCAAATGTGTCTGAATGAAGCATAATTTGAAAGGAAGCAAAGTGGATCTTGTAGTGGACATGGCATAGTTTTTTTCCAACACATGAATGCTGGGCTTTGTGGCACAAGACCATTTCTATTCAAAGGGACTATAGCTGATGGGTTTTAGACTGTTTACAACTAGCTAGATTTGGCTGCTTTATTGGACTGTTGATAAAGGAGCCCTAATTAAGATCCTGTATTGGATCACATAGGTTTATTCCGTGATGATGCAAGAATAGAACCATTTGTAAAATTGCAACTTTCAAAGTAAGCTGTATGCAACGGTTAAAAGTATGTAAGTACTTTGTCATCAAGCTAATTATGTTGCAGTAATAGCGTTGATTTAAAATACACATTATGAACATTTTTGTATGTGCATTGATATAACTTGGAACTTCAGATTTTCACATTATTCAGAAGTGTTGATGATGATGATAAGATATAGATATAGAAAAAACAATTCACTGCAAAAATAATTCTGATAGTTGGGGGGGGGATCCAGGGATGGCCTTGTGTATCAAAAACACACACACAAAAACAAATAAGGGCAACATGTAGGGCTGGAAGTATTTTATACTTTTTTTACCAACCTACTTAGCCAAACCAATTTTTATTAATCTGTGCTCTAATTATTCTCTTTCATTCTCTCACATTAGAATTGGGATGGTGTTCATCTGGCTAGCTGTTTCTTTCCTAAACAGGGCCACCTGTGTAATCTTGGAATTATCAGCTTTTCATTATCAGGGAGAAAACTATAAGGAAATGGAGAGATATTGCATGATCTTGCTAATATCGGCCAGTCTATATATTTTTGGGCATCCCTAATATATAGGATTGGGTGGTCATTAGGCAACCGATAGCATGTACAATATTAAATAGAATCTGTTGCAACTGTGACATATAATATAATAGAACACAGCTTCATAAAAAATGAATTAATCTGGGCAAATTAAATAATCTGGAGTAAAATAAGTAATTAGACCTATATTCTACCTATAGTAGGATATAAAACATTATTCCTAATAGAGTATTCTGTAAAGCTAAGTGATCTAGGTCTGCTATAAGTTAGACCAGGCCCACCAGCTAAAAGCTTGGAGCCACCAAGACAAGGGACACACACCAAGTAGTTTTCCTTCAGCAGTTTATGAAAAGGCAGGAACCCAAAATGTCTGGGTGACAGTACACAGAATGCGTAGTTCTAGAGCTTCACCCACTGGTCACCACCAACCCGTCCACGTTTCTAACCAATTTTCCCTGTTGACTGATATATCAACTAAGAAGGCTACAGTGGTAATTGGCAGCTCCACAGTCAGAAACATGGCATTAGAGACACAGGGCATCCTAAGATATTTTCTAGATTTATGCTGCTACATGTTAAGGCTGCTGGATCACATAGGGGCGATTTCTCATCATTCTGCTTAATTGTATCTCTATTCTCCTACTCTGTAGTATTTGTTAAGTTACACTCATAACTTTATATTCTCTCTGCTTTTCCTGTCATAGTAGCTTCATCTGGTCTGTTCCTGTTTGGCTGTGACTCTACCAGGATTGAAATATTAGCTGTGCTGCTGCCATCAACATTTCTCTTTGTAGATGTTGGAGCTTGTCCTGTTTTTTTCAGTGTGTTAAAGTGCTTGAATCATTATCTCATTAAGATGTTTACAAATCTTTTGATGGTTTAGAGCAATGTTCTACTTTACAATTGCAACTGCCCCCTTGCTGTGTGCACAAGCTGAGAGACAGGTCAAGCGCTTGTGTTCAGTTCAAACGACTGTGTTTCCAAACCGCACTAGTTTTATTAAGCTAAGCAGTCCAATTTCGCAGAATAAGTTAGATATTTTCTTTCCTTTAACCATGTGCGCTATTGTCATAGTGATCTAATGTATAGCTTGCTTCCACTCTGCCCTAATAAAAAAGGGTAGCACATCAGGAAATCAGAGACGCATACATTTGAAATTTCTCCCCTGTTGCAACAGCTTCAAGGACAGCTGACTTCTCTGTATGATTCTTTCTTGGTTAGTTTTGCTGTTGTTAAAAATACCCAACCTAGTGTAGTCCTATTTCAATTACTGTGACTAACTTCTGGATATTCAGTAGCCTGAAGCTGTCACTCTAGCTCTGACACTCTCGCCTCTAAATCGACAAAGGTACTAAACTTCCATTATTGCTAAAGGAGACACAGGAATAACTAATCATCAGACATAGAGAACCGGAAAAAATGGATGGCTAGAGAGAGTCGGTAAAGCGTCAAGGAACACAGGAGAAACCATGGTAGTACTAAGCTAGCGCTAGCCTAGGCAAGCTACCCTTTAACAGAAATAAAAGCCATGTGAATGCAAAAGGTGCCCAATAGAGAGGTAAGGCAGTAGAAGCTGTGTTTAGCATGCTGCAGGGCAGTTAGAGTAACTTAGAGTTATCAAAGATAAGATAATTAATCTTTAACGAACAGAATCAGAGCACCACAGAACAAAGGGCAAAAAAAATTTTTATAAATTATTTGCAAGTATAGTAACTCAAATTTAATTTTGTTACTATACCTGTTGTAATTTAAAAAAATGGTATGACACAGTATACATTTTATTTTGGGGCATTTAGCAAATGGAAAAAATCTTGTAGCTGATCTACGAATGAAAAGTAGATATATTTCTATCATGTATATGAAACACCTGTTTTTTTAACAATATTTATTCTTTTAGGTTTCATGAAAACTGTGACATTGTCCAAACTGTTGCATCAAGCCAGATAACACTAAGGCTTTCTTAAATATTCTGCTCTTTATTACATAGTTAAGGCTATACCGATCATTATGGATACTAATAGTACATCCTCTATACTCATTATGAGACTCTGAGAGTTTTAACAGCTTTGACTGTATTATGGCCTTAATTTTGCAGGTTGCCCTAACTGATTTTGGTTGTATAGAGTAACGATGGGTAGTATTTAAATAAGGTGACTTTGATTTAAGGCTTATGTAGTTGTGCTGACTTTCTAAAGTTCTCCTGCTTGTATTGTGTTCATTTGAAAGAGAGATAGGGGAAATTACAGAGGAAACTGTATATTTATAGTGACTGAGAAGATTTTATTGACTCTCTTTATTAGCTTTGGTATCGATTCAGTGAATGCTGAGTTGGCCAAAAGTTGCTTGAGAAGAAGTGCTTAACCAAGAATCTATAGTTGAGTTCTATGAAAAAAATTGTTTTGGGAAGATAAAGGAAAACATAAATTTGAATGAAATTATTAAAACAAATGCTCAGAATAATGCTTGAATAAAGGCACAGACCATAATATATATTTGATTTCTTAGCCCATTGAGCTGAGACAAAATACAAGAAATGTGTTGTGTCAAAGCTAAGAGCTGGGAAATGTAGATTTGCTTTTTTTTTGTTCGTGATTTCTGGTTCAGCCTTATAATAGCTAGAATTCATTTATGCAGTCGTGGCCCAAGCATAAAAGATGGATCATCAGTAATTGATGCAGTTAGGCAAGGCAAGAATTAAAAGACTTGTTGATACAGAATTGTTTTATCCAAGTGTATATATTTATATGCATTATTTTTGTATTTTCCACTCTGAAACACTGCAACATGTACTGAAGACATTATAAATGGATCACTGCCAAGGTTGCTTCTTCTCTCAGCTAAGTAGAAGATATTAAATTTAGATACAAATTTTCTCATTTCAGGAAAGGTTAAAATATCAATGATTATTATTTTTTTGTTGGCTGCATTAAACATGCAGGTCATTTCCAGTAAGTTTGCAAGAAATTGCCAGTTGTTTAATTCAATTGAAAAAATGAAACTTAAATATTGTGGACATTTAATACACACGTACACGTGTTATGATTATATTATCTGTTTCCGTTAATTACAGTTGTTTAAGTTTACAGTTTTTAAAATGCAAAGCTCAGTTTTTTGGAATATAAATGTATTTCAACCTGAGGATACTCGCAAAGAGAAAACGCAACAATTAGAAAGTTTATTGACTTTAAGAAATGGATGGGTCTTTGGTGTTCAGTCCCCAGCAGAAGAAGATGGTGCTAAATGCAGTTGTTCTGCGGAAGTGAGAAGATGTGTATTAGATATATTTCTCCGCACAGAGCGACACTACTGGTGGAATGTCAGCTTGAGAATCAAGGGAGCTTTAGAAAGGCTAAAGGAATGAAGGTGGACAGAACAAGGTTCTGGTTCAACAGGAAAGCAAAGATGTCCTTGAGTCTGGAGCCCTATGCTGATGCCGATAGACACAAGCAAAGGCACATGATGAGAGGATTGGTGGCAGTGAGGTTGAGGTTAATGAGGGCATGCCTATCAAAGAAGTCTTTCCTCAAGAAAGAAGTTTGGCCAGATGCCACAGCAGCCTCCACATCAAGCTCTAGAATTCCGTTCTCCAAACATGTAAAGCCAGGTTCAGGACAGAGAACAGTCCCACAAACCAAAGATGCGGATGTGCCAAAAGGTTGAGATGTACTCACTGCCAAAGGCATGCCAGTGAGGCTGCCTGTTTGTGATAAGTGGACAAACAGAACGGTCATATTTGATGCAGGTCATTAAGGAAGAATATGTACACCAGTTTACTGTTAAGTTAAACTACAATTATAAAGGAATCATCTGCGAAACTAGCCAAATTGAATAACGTATTAACTTAATTGTTACTTTCTGAGTTTGGTTAAAAGCAACATAGGCCAGTGGAACTTCCACATTCTGTGACTCAGGATGGCATCTGTTACTTTAAGCTATCAGCTAAAGTTAGACAGGAATACCTCCAAGCTGACGCCTAAGCTCACTAAAGCTAATAGCTGAAGTTGGCTTCACCAAGCGAACCTACTAAACATACAGAAAAATTCTGCCAAGGGGTGAAACACCACGTAAAATTTTACTGCAAGGGCACTGCACAAATCAATAACTGACTTATTCAGGACTGTGATGCCGATGATCTGATACTTACCTACGGTATGAATCAGGCTGATTGACGTGGCGGAGTCTAAATTTGCTGTTAGACTGGCCTCCCGCTGAGTCAGGAGTGAAAAAGCAGTGTATGACATGCAGTGCAGCGAAAATAGGGGGATGGACTGCTGAGGCCCAAAGAGACGAAGGGTAGCTTCTGCACTTTTTAGCAAGTGGATTTGCTGATTTGTAGGTCCGTTTCCTGGAAGACAGCACTGCTGGTTGCAGTAAGGGAGAAAGAAGAGAAGAGGATTTATTTTGGTGGAGGAGGTTGAAGAGCTGAACAATAACAAAACCCGGGTCAGTTATGGCTCTCTGAATCAGGGTATGCTGCCAGGGTCCTTAACAATGACTGGTTTATAAAAAGATATGAAGCTGCACTGATTAACTGGAGCCATGACACATCATGAGGAGACTGGTGGCTGGTAAGGGCCTTCCAGTTTGAATTTGTGCCTAGGTGTTGTGTAATAAATAAAAGTTCAAACTTATTTTAAATGAAGAAGTGCAGTGTTTTTACTTTTGGGACCCAGGTCC